>JAAGKR010007770.1:12208-34744 GCA_011419295.1 Clarias macrocephalus | reverse complement strand
GAACAGCAAGCTGTGATATGGGGCAGCACTATGTAAAATGTTTAAACTTCTCATTGTGGCGTTTAACTGTTTACTGTTTTGTAGTTATTATTCATGGAAGCAAAGACAGTATGGATTAACATCTGATTGTTTTGTTGTTTAACTATGTTCCTGGTATGTGCCATTTGAATCTGGGAAACACAGAACTCTGGGAGCATAGAACCCTGGAAACAGAGATGACCCCAATATTATACTTATTTTTACTCTCCTGCTCTCTTCCTCATAGATCTGATATTAACGTGTTGAATCTAAGATATGTCGATGGCACAGGCGTTTGGTCAAACATATAAAAACTCGATCTTTTGCTGTTAATAAACAGAGACCTTTCTGACAGATGTGTGTGTGTGTGTGCGTGTGTGTGCGTGCGTGCGTGTGTGTGTGTGTGTGTGTGTGTGTGTGTGTTTGCCTGAGTCTCTCCTGGTGCCAGAAAAGCTTACAGAAGCACAGCAGCCTGACTACTGCGCAACTTTAAAAATTTACACCATCTAACCAAAAAATCTATTGAATATTTCAACACTATGGTGGTTTTAATGGAATAGCACTTGTATTGCTGGCTTGTAACCTCAAATGAGACCTAATCAGGTGGCAGTAGGATAGATCTACAATCAGTGAGATCAGTGAGACTTATTGCATTTTCACATTAAGCAGGACAGATTTGTAATGTGGACAGGAACGATTGCTCCTGAAGGCCCCTTCCGCTCGGGCCAGTGTTCACACTGTATTTTGTGTATTTATTTGCATTTACTGTACATCGCAGCAGGTGGCAGTTTACGTCTACTTGGTTTGTGAGCCTCCATTAAACACAAGGGAAGATGAGAATAAGGAAGTTAACTTTTACATTATGCTTAATCTTTTTGATATTTCAAAGAAAATGAATGAGTGACGCTCTCTTGTGCCTTTCTTCTGTACCAGCTATGGCTGTGTGTTGAGAGATATTAGAGGAGCTGGATGGCACTGATGACATGGTGCCTAAACAGCGGTCTACTTCTGTTCTCAGGTACGATTGCTTCTATATATAATCAATTTGTGCCCGAGTACACTGTATTGTCACCGAGACCACCTCTTCAAGCGAACTCCGGCACGGTTCCTGAAGGCAGAATGATTGTGTTCTCATTCATCAAAATGGACTCTCCTGGCCAAGTGTTCTCAGAAACAATCCCGGGGCTCTAATGTAAAAACAGCGTTACACTGTCAGTATCCCTCTGATCACCACAAGCTGTACATGCAGATACTTTGGTTTGGCCTTCACAGCGTATGCAGTCAGGGGAGGCCACAAGCCTATGAAGATAAAAACAGCAGCCTTCAAATGATCCGGCCTGAATTGAGGGTGGCTCATATGGGATGTTTGCAACGTATGCATGGGTGCTGAATTGGGTATCAGCCCTTTACATTTCCTGGAAACATTTCCAATTTCTTTGGAAACATGAAGCAGAGACTAAGCAGAAACGACAAGCAAGTAAGGGGCTTCTGCTGCTGTAACTGTGCCACTTCCCCTGGATAATCCTTTAAAATTGCATGAAAATTAGTTTGCTAAACTTGCATCCATAAATTGAATGTCAAAGTAATATAAAATTAGTACGAGTCACCACAAGAATTACAAAGAAAAGTGTTACAATGAAGTATGTCCTTTGCTTTAATGCTTCTGCTTTACAGTGCAGTCCGAAACTGTCATATTGGTGGGACAGAAAAGCACACACACACACACACACACACACACACACACACACACACACACACACACACACACACAAAAACAAGCATGAGATTCACTTGTGGGATAACGTCACAGGCAGTCTGGAAGCAGAATGTAAACAATATTTAGTTCAAACAAATGTGACACAGTAAATGAAAGTTAATAAAAGTCTCAATGGGGGTCAGAGTTCAATTCCAGGAAAATAATATTGCTCCTGTACTAAGCGTTGATATCCACTGGGAACTGAAGATTATAATATTAAGTCAAAGTAATAATAAAGTCTTAAAATCCACAAAGATCAGCGTGTGAGCGTTAAGTGTCAATGGAGTCGTATTATCCACCCAAAGTCAAGGCAAGTGGCGGCACGGTGGTGTAGTGGTTAGCAGTGTCGCCTTGCACCGCCAGGGGTACGCGTTCGATCCCCGGCCAGGCTCGATTCCCGTCTGTGTGTGCATGTTCTCCCCGTGCTTGGTGGGTTTCCTCCGGGTTCTCTGGTTTCCTCCCACAGTCCAAAGACATGTAGGTTAGGCT
This sequence comes from Clarias macrocephalus, assembly GCA_011419295.1. Taxonomy (NCBI): domain Eukaryota; kingdom Metazoa; phylum Chordata; class Actinopteri; order Siluriformes; family Clariidae; genus Clarias; species Clarias macrocephalus. The sequence continues at coordinate 32,481 of JAAGKR010007770.1, read as the reverse complement.
AATTGCCGTTCCCAAATTGCCCGTAGTGTGTGAATGAGTGAGTGTATGTGTGTGTCTGTGCCCTGCGATTGATTGGCACCCTGTCCAGGCTGTACCCTGCCATGTGCCCCAAGTCTCCTGGAATAGGCTCCAGGCCCCCGCGACCCTGAATACAGGATTAAGCAGTAATGATGATGAGTGAGTCAAGGCAAGTCCATAGAGTTGCGCAACAACATGAAATTTGCAGAGGAGGCATGAAATAATCTGGTGAGAAGTCAAGGCCTTTTAAAAATCACGAAGCAGAGAAAATCAGGTGTGTAAGAGTTGAATGAACCCAACACGAAAGTGAAATCCAAGTGTGTAATGTGGAAGGTTTGAGGAATCTTACACGTGCATGAAAGAATTTTAAGGCACAACATTTCTGGTCAAGACCATGACAACGACCACTGAAGGTGTAACTGGAGTGTGTGTCACATGTGTAGGCAGTTTGGGGCAATGTTTACCTATAAAACATTCTGGAACTCTGGAACAGTTTTTACTTCAACTAAGTAAATAAATTTATAAGTGACTACAAAATATTATTAGTCTGCAAACATATGCAATGTTTTTTCATTAGAAACCAGATACCAAAACCAAATAACAACAAGCCGGGCAAAGTGATCAGGATCCACAAGTACTGAAGGTTCTTTCCGCCGTTATCTGCAGAGACAGAAGTTCACTGTTGTAAAGACTTTCACTCTCAAAGACATGAAATTGTATGTGTGATTGCAGCTTTTAAACAGAAATATAAAATTCAAACATAACAAAATATACACCAGGTTTAATAAACTCACCTGAGGAGGATGATCTTCCATCTGACATTTCTTCATTTTTTTATGTAGAGGGAACGATAAATCACATTCACCTTTAAAACCTTTGCTGTACACATGATTCATACGTTTTGTGATTTGAATATAATTTACACATAAAGGATCTGAAACATTAAAGTAAAGGAAACACTTCAATAAGGTTTGATATTAGAAAGATAAAGAAAGAGAAATTAAGTTGAGGTACACAGTCAGTGATAAGACACATGTATTTATTATTTACTGTGTTAATGCTATTATTTGCAAAGAGCTCCCTCTACTGGTACGGGTTTGGCATGGAACTTCTCAGTATGGGTAATAATTTTATTTCTTTTTGACGCTAGCCAGGAAACAAAAACAAATAGCTAGTTCACTACACAGTTAGCAGCTGAACGTCAATTAGTATAGTGCGAAACAACATGCACACTTCATGAAAGGTATATACATTCTGGATAAAACACACACTGCACCACTACACACCTTGTAGCTTGTTACTATTCATTTCCAACAGAGCTTTCTGACAGGTGCTGGACACCTTTGATCTCCAGAATTGCCACTTTCATTTATGTCTGTGTTTGTATGTTTTTCTAACACATTCATATTAGTTTTAAAACATGTTTTTAAAAGTTCCTTATTTCCAACTCTGTAATCTGACCTGCGCTGACATCTATAATTAGTCACTATATTACACTGTGTAATGTACTTACTGACTGAGAGTGTAACCTTGGTGATTTCTTGCACTTTTGTAGTGTTAGTTTTCTCAACATGTTCCACCACAAACATTGTGTGGACAGCATCATCAGTGAGTCTGACGTTCTTTAACACCAGGGAACAGTTTCCTTTACGCAGCTCATCCTCAGGTACGTCCACGCGACCCTCATATCCTGAACCTACATCAGTACCAGCACTGCTTCGCTCAAAAACAAGCTTCCTATTGGCATGCCACCGAACATGCGGCATTTGTGTGGACACATCAGTCAGGTTACACGACAGGACGACTGTGGAACCCACACGAGCTGATACAGTAGTGTGAGGAACTGCACTGATGGAGTCTATGGGGGGGAAAGTCATCATCTACATGATTTGAAGCATATTTTCTTATTTGTAACATATTTTATTTTTATGGATGTACAGAACCTGATTACTCACCCACACCAGCAGCAACACATAAGATATAAAAATAAAGGAGCGTCATAATGCCTGCAAGACTCCTGTGAAGTAGTGAAATATTTTCTGTAACCAACAAACAAAGATTATTATAAAAATGTGAGATCATTTTCCAGTTTCATATTACACATTTACCACACCTAAGAGTTATGATCAATCAATTCAGCGTAGCACAGCATCTGTTTGTCCAGAGTAAATGTTATGTACTGTAACAGGTTAATCAATGCTTTCTCCACACCAACTGTACACGCTCCTGACAAACAAACTGCAAAGGGTTCAGTCTTTTAACCCGGGAACGGAGGAAAGCCAGGGCCAGGGTCTTTCCAGGGTCTTCATGGTGTGTGATGTATAAAGAGCTACTGGTCTAAAGTCATCCAGGGCTTTTGGTTGTCCATTGTTAGGAAATGGGACCGGACCTGATGTTTTCCAGTTTTAGGCCTATCTTTTATCTCCTCATTTATAAACATGCCTGGTTTGGGAACAGAACGCAGCCTGACATGCATATATACAGAGAGTGGTGAGATCAGCTGAGTGCATCACCCACACTGAGCTCGCTGGCCTGCACTCTACAGTAGGTGGTGCTGGACTAAGACCAGGAAGGTAGTGAAGAGACCTCGGCCAACTGATCAATGGAATCTTCCCTCTTTTACGGTCAGGGAAGCTTCTGCTAAGTACAAGCACAGAGAGAATGAGAACGAGCTTCTTTTCACAAGACATAAAGACTTTGAACATGGACAACACCAAGAACTAACTGATTGGACTTAGCTCACACAACACACACCAGCACACACACATACATTACACATAAGAAATAGGACTTAATCAATTAGCCACAAATTGGTGACAACCCAGCCTCCAAACTCCCCAGATCCAAGATTTACTCAAGTACAGGATTCAGCGAACAAACAAGTCCCATCTATGGAGGCCTCACCTTCAACAGCATGGATCCTCTGACAAAGTCCTGGTGTCGGACACCACAGTGCACCTCAGAGGTCTTGTTAAGTCATGCTCCGACGGAGATTATTATTATGATAGTAAAATAAAAGTAAAAAAGATATTTCAGTACCTATTTTGTTTCCTCCAGAAGAACGAGTTGCAGCCTTTTAATAATTTGCATGAAATATTCAGGCATTTAACTTTCATGAGGCTCGCATAACTTCAGCATTCACATAAATTAAGCTGTCTGATCAGTCTTCCTGATTGCTGTTAGATTTAATTGCCCCCCACTGGATAGTAACATGTAACTTGATGTGTGTGAGCTCTATGTACTGAACGTGCTCATTCATGCAGAAAGTCTCATTATATAGTGTATCTGTATTAGCTGTTTGAACATGTAGGATATTTGTAAAATTTGTATATAGTTATTAATACATTTATTTGTTTATTTATTTTTGCAAGTATTCGTGCAAGTTCATCTAGAAGAGATGGTTGTTTCCGAATTGGCCCACATAAAATCCTTGGCATGGTCATAGCCAGGGCTCGATTTGTGGGGGAAAGACGTGCAATTATTCTGCATAGTTTATTTGATTAATTCAATAAGTTTATAAAAAAAACATGGAAATGAGAAATAAACCAACAAAATCCTTGTTCACATGTGCAGCATTATGTAGTAGGTGACATCATGGTTTTAATCAGCACATACAGTATAGTGTCCCCACTATATGAATTTCCCTGTACAGCCGTTGAGACGTGTCTATTTAACAAAAATCTACTTACTGAAAGCGCAGTCCACAGATTTACAAAAACATACACAAGAATTAAAAACCGATCCTCACCTGGGAGTTGATTTCTTGTAATCCAGTATGATTTAACAGAAGGTTACGTGTTCTGATGTCAACTGTGATTAAGAGTTCTACAACGGCTGAGTGCATGTAGGTTTTACTTTCGCTTTGCCCTGAGGGAGGGACAGATAACCATTGATGGGTAAATATTTTGTGGTAAATCTTGGCCTCGTGTCATCTGCTACTTTATACAAACTGTGATTTGCTACACAATTGCAAACTTCATCAATAACAGACCAGACAGGAAGCCCAAACAAGGCCAAAAGGCGAGAGTGAACAGGCAATACCCCAACAATTAAAACACGAGCTTCTTATGAGTCTCTTACTGATTTTTTTATATTACAATTTCAAACTAGCAAAGATTAATGGTTGTAGTCTCTTTTGTCAGACACAAAAACAGTCCATGTCAAAAAGGGTTTGTTCCTTAACATGTGAATCTGAGGGGAACGTGAAGTCCAATAGACATGGTTTGGACGGATTCATAGGTGTACGTCCAGTCCTTTTGGAATTCAATGTTCAGAGCACAGACCGGACCAAACATCACTCCTCCTCGAACTGTAGATCCAAAAGTCCGGCTGTCACCCCTCTGACCCCAATCCTCCACAGCAGAGCTCTGGGTAAAGAGAACATCAGAATCATGTAAAGACAAAAATGAATACATTTCTCAGAATATCTAGTTATGATAAAATTTTAAGATATTAATAAGCCTGTGTGTAAAAGACTGTTTCCTGATTCAATGATGGGTGAAAGCTATGCACTCCCATCGCAAAATTTTGTTGCTCAGAATGAGCTTTTTCTTGTCTCATGAGACTGAATTGAGCTGTCTTTGTCTTTTCTATTTCTCCTAAACCCAACTTAGGAGAAACAAAGAGACATAAGTGAGACACAACCCGAAACATTCTTTTGAGAAACATTTGAGACATCTGAGATGTACATGAGAAACAGAACTGCATTTGAAGGAGAAGCAAATGAGCCATATATAAGACCATAATGAGATTAAAATGAGAGGAGGGCTTGAGCTCGCTCATGGGCTGGTGCTTACCTCACTGATGATGTGGTGCTGATGGAAACTCCGGAACATTCTCCTGCATTTTCTTTGTTGAGATTCTTGGTCTCCTGAGGTGGCATGCTTCTGAACAGAACCCAGATAAAATAAAATGTACAATAATTACCAAGATAAACTTTCCACAAACAAACATATTGGTCTTTATCTATAGAATATAATTAACTGATGTATCTAAAGTTACATGTTCTGGTAACTACTGTTAAACACTGAACACTATAATAAAACTACTGGTTTTCAAAAACTGATCATGCTGTAACATTAACTTACTATAAAAAATAAAAAAAAAGTAACCTAATATGTCAAACCACTCTGGTTAACTTAGGATATGCCTAATGATAATACTGTAACTAGGTGACTGAATTTTACCATTAAAAAAAAAAAACTTTAACCTCACAAGTGTTAGTTACCTAAATATGCTAAACCACATGCTAAACCACCCACAGGTAGCATCTGAATTAATTTTGTAATTTAAGAACAAACATAAGCTGTGTAAATTCCAGCTAAGTCTTCTTAGTCTTCTTCATTTTTATCCGCAACAGGCAAAGTAGGTGGTGCGCTACCGCCACCTAAAGGTCTGGATGAATGATGGATAAAGTGGTTTTTGCTGACTTGACCCCGAGGCCTGGCGATGCGCTGCACATTTCACTAAACACACTGGAGACTTAAACATTTGCAGGCTTGGAGCATGTGTAGGAGAAATTGTGGGAAATTATGTTTCATTATAATCTATATGTACTGAAATCTATTGAATTGAGTTGGCCATGAAAAAATGTTGACCATTTAGTCACGAATGTATAATCAAAAATAGGTTTGGCCTTAAATGATAAGTGTATACAGAAATCACTGAACACAAACATTATCTCATCGCTTCACTTCTTGATAAAAGTATATTCTGTATATTGTATTTTAGTTCTTTATTGGTAATGACATTTGTACAGAATGTAAAGAACGTTTGCCATTATGGTGTACACATTTGTAAAAGGTTTAGCCATGTTGATCAACTAGAGACACCTGGGTGTACTGTACAGTAATATAATTAGTGGTTGGATTTTATTAATTTTTTTAATAAAGAAGCTAGATTTTGAAATAAAACATTTATCTATTATAAAGCAATTTTGTAATTGACTTTAGTTGTTACCAACCTACACATCTACATATCTTCATTTTAGAGATCCAACCTACTAACCCCCCCCCCCCCCCCCATCTACCCGTATGTGAAGAGTAAATGGATGTATATATTTTAAAAAGTATTAAACAGTCTTTAGTGTAGCTTGAACTCTTTGTCAGAGAACTCTAGCCCTTAAACCCCAAAGCATTTTTAGCTATTATTTGCATTATGTTTTAATAAATATACTGTATAGGAGTCAGGATTGGGCAATATAGAGTGACATTGTTTCAGCAGAATATATTTCTCAATATAAAGAAATAAATTTTATTTCATTTTAACTAACTATACACACATGACTAAGCAAAAAAAAAAATAAAAATAAAAAAAAAAGGATCATATCAGAACATATCAGAAAACCCAAATGAACAGTTTATAATTACTGTATACTTTGTGTGGGAAACACTACTTTGGGAAAACTAAAAATATGTCAGTCACAAACGAGACAAATATGAAGATTTAGAGGTAATGAGACACATTTGAGACACCTTTGAGAAGATGCAGAAAATAGCAAAATCTCATTCAAGTCTCAAAGATGGCTCATTTCTGTCTAGGAGAAAAAGAAGAGATTAACATGAGATCTCATCTTGGAGTTTCTTTGCTATGGGAATTGTTTCATATTTTTTCAATATATATATTTTATATAAAATAGCCTTATCCACTGTCTGTCTGTATTAAAGCCCCGATACTCCTTAATTGTTAAACACTTGAGGGTTTCTCGAACTTTTCTTAGCTGAGCAGGGCCATGTGTCCTGGAGTTACACATTCAGTCCTCCTCTGTTCCTGAAGCAGGACGCTGTTGCTGGGTAAAGATAGTTACTGCGATGAAAGTTTAGCTCACTAACTCCTGTAAATTTAAACCCATGTGACCTGTGTTTCTCGTTTAAAAAAATAAATAAAACATTTACAGATGTTGCCATGACACTCAAAACTGAAGCTCAGGTGCATCCTGTTTCCACTGATAATTTTTTTTAATATTTATATACCTGTCTGTATATCAGGTCCCACAGCTAACAGTGCATGTCAGCGCACAAACCAAACCATGAAGTCTAAGGAATTGTCTGTAGACCTCCCGGACAAGACTGTTTCAGGAGCATTGAAGGTTCAGATGAGCACAGTGGCCTCCATCAGCCATAAATGGAAGAAGATTGGAACCACCATGAGAAGAGCCATCTCTGCAGCACTCCACCAATCAGTCCTGTATGGTAGAGTAGCCAGACGGAAGCCACACATTAGAAAAAGGCACATGACATCACGCATTGAGTTTTCCAAAACGTACCTGAAGGACTGAGAGACCATAAGAAACCATTTTCTTTTGTTAAGGGATCTTCGTCACAAGACTTCAGCTGGCACAAGGATGCATTCATACGACATAAAGGGGCATCTTTTTTTTTTTTTTTTTGCTTATTCTAATACACAGTTCATCTGGAAGGCAGGAGTTAAATTCTTTGAAGGGACGCATCTCTTTGAGTATTAAATATACACCATCTGATTACTGCTTACTAAACAGGTGGATTTTCACTTGCAAATTCAGTCAGATTTAATTGAGTTTCTAAATCTGCCTGTAGACTTCAGACACAGAACAGTAGCTTTAAACACCTCAGACTAAAAACTCTGTTCTAGAATCAGAGGTAAACTGCTGCTTCTGCTTTCACTGGAAACACACCATGTAAAAAAGGCTAAAGTAATCTGGAGTCAACCATTTACATATAAACAGTTTATTGACCTGTACACACTGCATATTTACAGTACAGACAAAACATATTTCATGATATTAAAAACAGTATTTTACAACAAGCATTTTGTAAAAACAAATCTGTATCAGTGTTCTTTACATTCACAGAACCGTTAGTTAATGGCTGATTGGCTCTCGATGGTACACTCTGAACACTGGTGCTGTAATGATAGAACTTTACAGACACAAATTAGAGGTTTAAAATAGAACACAGAATTTTTTATTATAATTTGAACAATAAAAAAAAAAAAATGTTCACCACTTGTTTAAGAACACCACTATTTTGCTACCATACAAAGAAAACATATCTTAAAAAGTATATTCTAAATCTATACATTAGAGTTTCAGATTAGATTACAAACGTGAACTACTAGCAGGATGTCACTGTGCATATTAATTAAGCAATACAGTGCTCAAGGTCAGGCTGTTGTATTAAATATCAGCACAGCATATTAGCACTGATCGCTAAATACGAGGTGGTATCAAAAAATGTAGATACGACACGTTTTTTGCAACACATGGCAGCACACACTGTTACAGGGAGCACCAATGTTTAAGTCAGTGAGCCAAAAGACATCGTCCTGTGTACATCGGGAGCTGTGCAACTGGTACTACTCTGACCACGTGTGTTACATCTGCTCTTTTATCATGGACAACAAGTTAGAACAAAGAGCCAATGCGAAATCCTGTTCAAACTGGGCAAATCTGCCACACAGACGTTCGGCAAGTTTACAGCGATGCTGCAATGAGTCATTTAAGATATTTTGCGGGGCTTGTCCCTTAAGAGTGGGAGACGACAAGAGATCAGGAAGACCTTCAACAAGCTCAACCCCGGAAATTGTCAAAACCGTTCGGCAACTTGTGCATGATGATCGTCTGGGCCAGTTTTAAGGCGTCTGAGAGAGGATGTACGGCAAATCAACAGCGCTTGTAAACAGAACTTCTCAAAACCTTTTGTTACCACCTCGTAAAAATGTATATTGTATATTGTATTAATACTTCTATGACAATATTGATTATACACCTTGATTATTGTTGGGTGTAAAGTCCCTCGTTCCACACACCAAGTAGTGCCCTTAATCAGGGGTTAGAGAGGGATTGGGAATTCAGACTGGTGTTAGAAGCTAGTTAGCGCTGTAGCTCGTGGTAACCCTGAACATGGACAGTTCAGAGGCGATTTGGAATGTTGATACAAGTGCAATATACAGTAGTGCAATTATAATGTAAGTTACATATGGTGCAATGATGACGAAGTGCAATATAAACTGAAAGTGACAATGCAGGAGTAGAGGGTTAACATGTCATGATCAACTATTCAGTACAGTAACAGCCACAGGAAAAACAAACTAATTAGAAGTGATTACTGCAGAGACGCGTGTTGTTTAAGATGACATAACGTTATCAGATGTATGTTGTTGCTGAAAGTGCTTCTGTGACTGGGTGTGAATGTGGGTGTGGTCAGGCAGCTGCTCTGTCCTCAGTACTGCGGACCGTACAGACCGACTCGCACCCACGCTGAGACACACAGTCAGTGTCATTAACCACTGGACCACACCTGGGACACGCCCAGTCACACACACAGTTAGTGTCATTAACCACTGGACAACACCTGGGACACGCCCAGTCACACACACAGTTAGTGTCATTAACCACTGGAGAACATCTGGGACACGCCCAGTCACACACACAGTTAGTGTCATTAACCACTGGAGAACATCTGGGACACGCCCAGTCACACACACAGTTAGTGTCATTAACCACTGGAGAACATCTGGGATGCACGTAATTAAATGTCCCAGTGCTGTTATCGACTGTTATCTCCTCACATGGAATGCGTCTCGTCCAATCATTCAGAACTAACTGCTGTACAATTGTACACAAACACATTATTTTGCAGCAATCAGTTCTCTAAAAAAATTGTACAAAATAGTTGTAAGGTTAAAAATGTCAGGCAGAATGCCTCAATGTTTACCGTAAAAATAAAACAATCTTAAAATGTGACAGTCTGGTACAGTCTTTGCTTTAACTGGGAAACACAACTAGCTGGCTAGAACTTTTTTAAACAACTTTCTTATTCCAAAACCAAGTAACAGTGCGATGGGTGAAATGGACAGGATCCAGGAGTAATGACGGTCCCTTACGTTGATCTCTGCAGAGACAGAAATTCATTGTTATAAACACTGTATTTCATGCTTTCCTAAAACAGATGTTTCTTATCTATTATTAGTCTCATACTCTGTACAGAACCTGACGATGTGCGTTATTATGTGTGTTTATTTATCAAATATTACTCGTGTGTAATTTCAGTGCGTATCATTTTCTAACACTTATGTCATTCACGCGTCTTCTCTCACATAATCACATGACTGTGTGTGACGTTTCCATCGGTGAGCTGTACAACTAAACACACACCTGAACCAGGTTTATCACTCACTCACCTGCGGGCGCCGGCATTTTATCTGATCTCACTTCAGCTTTGTATTTAGAGGAAAAAGAAACCAGAATAACTTTAAAACACACACACAACGCACGTCTTTTGGTATGATTACAATACATTTATATTTATCTGATTCTTTTGCAAGTTTCATTCATTTTTATATATTTTTTGTCATCACGCAGAAATTCACATGCAAATTGTATATAATTTACTCATAAGGCAGAAAAGCAACAGGATGTAATTCAATAAGGTCTGATATTAACTCACCTGCGGGAGCGAACTTTTGATCCGAATGTACTTCAGCTTCGTCTATAGAGGGGAAAATATTAATAATTTTTAACGTTACTGTTTTACACAGGATTCAGTTGTTTTGACATGATTACAAAACATTTATATTCATTTTATTTTTTATGATTTATTAATTTTCCTGTTTGTTTTTTTTCACTCATGTACAGTAATCTCATGTGAATTGTGTGTAAATTACTGACTGTTTAAAGGACTTCCTTTCCTTGGCCCACTATTCCTGCTACTGATCAAACGGTTGTATAACGATATATTTTTTGCATTTAACACTAATAAAAAGATATTAAAATGTGCATGGAGGAGACGATCATTTGATATTCTCACATCAAATCATCAGATCTTCCTGCTCGGGCATGTAAACTGTAGCACTGTGTGCAGGAGCTCAGTCTTGATGTCCACCTCTGATCTCAACCCTTTCTGTATATTAAAGACTATTTTAACACATCATTATATTTTTTCCAGCTCTGTTATCTGATGCGCAGTGATTCTATATTTAGTCAATATTGTACACAGTATGATTTACTTACTGACTGAGAGTGAAACCCTGCAGATTTCTTTCCGTTTGTTAGTGTTCGTTCTGTCCACATGTCCCAGCACAAAGCCTCTATAGTCACCAGCATCAGTGAGTCTGACGTCCTTCAGCACCAGGGAAAAGTTTCCTTTGCGCAGTTCATCCTCAGGAACGTCCACACGACCCTCATATGCTTCACCATCAGCCGTACCATCGCTGCTTCTCTCAAACACAACCTCACCATCAGTGCGCCACAGAACATGTGCTGTTTGGGTGAAAACGTTGTTCAGTTCACAGGGCAGGACGACTTTGGAACCCACTGGAGCTGCTACAGTAATGTGAGGAACTGCACTGAGGGAGTCTGTGGAGGGAAACATTGTAATGTGCGTGATTTAAACTCTAGAATATGTTTTTAAATGCAGCATATTGATGTTCTGTTGGTTTTGTAGATCCTGGTCACTCACACACACAGGCAGCGGCACATAGGATACAAATATACAGGAGGATCATGACGTCTGTGAGGCTCCCGTAGAGCGATTTAAGATTTCCTGAAACAAACAAACAAACAGACAAGATCAAATGATTACAAAATAAACCACAGCATAAAACACACACTGGCTACAACAGACTGATAGAACATAAAACACCAACGTTGGCATCCAAGTGCTCCAGCACACACAGTCTGAAGATGATTCTGTGATTCACAATTGAGACGGTTGCAATACATGACATTTTAATTACATCAACTCAATTATTTCACTCATGGTCACTTATGATTACCGCTGCATTAACTTGTGATTTTTATTACATTTAGTCAATATTATATGTAATTGTACTAAATATAGTTATTAAGGTCTACTTCATTTTTTTTTTACTGATTTACTCAAAATTTCGCAACTTTTATATTTACTCAATGATTTTAAGTGTAAAAATGTTTCACCAAAAAAACTGGTAGTAATTAGGCATTAGTTGACTTGTTCCACACAGTCTTCCTTAATGACACAGGACACACCGGGGTTTATACTATTCTGTAGGCAATAACCATCTCCTTAGGTTTTGGTGATGTTCAGCTACAAATCACTTTACACACTTCACCAAATGACCCCTGCGGGCATCCATCTTCATTTTCCTGTCCATACACCCGACCACAGCTGTTTCATCAGAACATGTGAGCCTCTACGCTGCCTCTAGTGTTTCCGTTTATGCATGCAGGCACTCAGTGTGTGTTTGTGTGTGTGTGAAGCTAAAGTAAGAGGAGAGGAAGCATGGGCGCCTCCATTCTCCCTCTTCTCATCTTACACAGCTACCTTTCCTTCTCTCTTATTTCAGACATTATTTATGACAGTATAGCTTGCAAAAAAATTAATGAAATAAAAATAAATAGATACACGACCTCACTTTTGCTTCATGGTCTTGTTATATCATTTTATATATTTCAGCTGCATGACTTAAAAAATTTGCCATCAAATTAAAAAACATATTGAGGTATGTAACATTCCCAACACTCAGGGAACTTCAGCGTCACGTACATTAACATGTCAGATCAGTCTTAGGGGTTGTCCTTAGTTTTAATTCTCACCCCAGTAGACATTAATGTGTGACTCAGTGTCGTGTGTGAACAAGCTAAAACAGCACCATTTACTGAACAGTGAAATGTGAAATGAACAGCGCTCGTGCTGCACCTAGTGCCCCCCCCCGCTCCCCCCCAGATTAATGAATCATGTTTACAACCGATAAAATTTTAAGTTTCTTTTTCCTCTAAAGGCAAAGCTGAAGAGAGTAAAAAATAATAATAATCAGGTTTAAATCAGTGGCAGCTCAGTAGGTAAGGGTTTTGGCAGACTGGTCCCAGGTTCAGACTCCAGCACCACCAAGCTGGCACTATTAGACCCCTGGACAAGGCCGTTAACCCTCAACTGCTCAGACGTGTCATGAGATAAATGCAAGTCACTCTGAAGTCACTCTGAATGCGGGCAGCTGCCAAACGCTGTACGTGTGATGTAAATGTATTGAGTTTGAGTTTGTTATAGCATGAAAATCACACAATGAAGATTTTTCCAAAACATCTGCAAACTTTGTAATATTAAAAGTTTATATGTCCATAAGCAACAATTTTTAGGTAAATAGTGCCATTACTTCCAGATTGACTGCATTTTATATCAGACCTTTTTTAAATGAAAAAGTATGCAGCTTGTAAGTTACAGACAAGTTTAATAAAAAAAATGTAATTAATAAATGAATAAAAAGTAATTTGCATATTTAATTTAATTTATATTTAACCTTGAACAGAAACTCAATTCCATTTTTTTAACAGTGGTCTTATACATTTGTCTGAAAGAGGAATCAGTTCAGTTCAGTAATCAGTTTATGACCATTAAGTATAAAGTATGTGAACCCCTGGTCTAGTGGTCACATCCCCCTGCGCGCGCGCTCCTGAAGCGCAGAGAGAGACAGAGAGCGCGCGCGCACTTACAGATTTAAAGGCCATACGGTGATGCGAGTCCGACCTGGATCCTCCACACACAGTCAGACTGACACACACGTGGCTATTAAGGCAAGAAACTCCAATCGAGATGACAAACCAGAGGATTAAACCGCCTCGCTACTGTGACAAACAAACAAACAATCGCGCGCCCGAGCGGTCACGTGATCGATATAGACGGGAACAAACGCGGAAATCAGAGCAAGTGAAACTATTCCCCAAAACCTGACAAAAACACGAGATTAACGACACAAAGCGGTGCTGCGATCAACACAAAGAGTTTTCAGAGGAGAATACTGAGCGCGGCGAAGTTCCTTTGAAGTTGAAAGTTGATGTTCAAAAGCGCCCCGAACTCACGTGCTCATGTTCGCCGGCGTTTCTCCGGTCGCGCGCAACATGCGCGCTCTTTCAACCATGACGTCACCCTCTACCTAACGCTCTGACTCTCTTTCCTCAGAGTTCTCCTATACAAACCCCTGCAAAAAGTATGGAATCACCACTCTTGGAAAATGTTCATTCAGTTGTTTAATTGTGTAGAAAAATTTATGAATCAGAGACACGCCGCAGAACTATTTTCATTTAACATTCCACAATCTGGTTTAAGGAAAAAATAAGTGAAAAACTGGGATCAATGTTTGTGACCGAACTGTAAGACATCCCTTAATGGAAACTGGATTTACATACAGAAAAGCCAAACAAACTTTTATTTGGTCCTATTCCAATGAAATGTATTAAAGATATTATTCTTGAAGAAAACTAAAAATTTACTGCAAAACTGCAAATTTCCACAATTATTGATGATACGGCGTTGCATGTCTGATAAATTCACTGGGGAGATGACAGTCATTACATCTTCAATAAATGCACATGTTTATATTGAGCTTTTGGACACTTTTCTTATTCCATCAGTTAAAAGGATGTTCGGTGATAATGACATCATTTTTCAGGATTATAACACAACTTGCCATAGAAGAAAAGCCATAAAAAAGTACCTGTCAAGAAAAACATACTAAAAAGTTACTGGCATGGCCTGGAAACAGTCCAGATCTCAATCCAATTAAATTCTGTGGTGCAAATAAAAGAAGATGTTCCATGATGAAACTCCAACCAGAAAAGCTGATCTGGCAACTGCAATAAGAGATAGTTGGATCCTGATTGATAAAGAACACTGCGTGTCGATAGTTAAATCCATGCCTCAGATAATTCAAGCTGTTATAAAAGCCAGAGTTGGTGTACTGTTGTGTTTTTGTTTAATGATTCCATAATGTTTTCATCAGAATTGAGTGATTCCATTATTTCCATCTGCTTGATCTGCAAAAACAGTTGTAATTGACTTGATTCAGTTTTCTTTCTTTTCTTTCTTTCAAGTGTTTCTTAATGCCAGAAGGTTGGAATGTTCAATGAAAAAAAATGTGGCATGTCTGTGATAAGTTTTTTTTTTCCTACATAATTAAACAATTTAATGAATATTTTCCAAGAATGGTGATTTCATAGTTTTTGCCAGGGGTTGTATTAAATAACTAGCTGAAGTTAGCAGATAAAGAAATCATTGGCAGATAAAGGGTTTGTAGAAATGGTGAACCCTTGTATGGTATTCAGGTCAAATTTACCTGTTTTGAATTTTTACAAGAAGAAAAGTGGTGTTTGTATTTTTCTTCTACCTAAACCTCAATGCCTTTAGATTATTTTAGCTTTAGCTTATTTTAGCTTATATGGCTGTAGCACCTTGGTCCTGGAGGAACGTTGTTTCGTTTCACTGTGTACTAACTGTATATGGTTGGAATGACAATAAAAGCCTACTTGACTTATTTTTTTAAAATAAACATGTACAAATAAAAAAGTAATTGAGCAGGCGTTCTACTATACCATACACATTTACATCCTTCATACTGTATGGTCGGTCGTCAGGTCAGTTTGACCCGCATATACAGAGGTGCATTCACACACACACACACACACACACACACACACACACACACACACACACACACACACACACACACACACACACACAAAAACAAACAAAATGTTAAATTTTTATGATATAAGCGAAACAGATCTGTTTGCTCCCACTTTCCCATACTCTTTACCCTCTGTCATGTGTCCAACTACAAACCACTTTGTGGTAGAGAGAACAGAGAGGGTGACTGATCATCCAGCAGCCTCACAGCCCGTGGGACAGTCTGGTGGTTCTGGCGCAGTGCCTGTTGTTTCACCTTAGTGCAGCTGGAAAACCACACAAAGAGTCCATACATCAGCACATTTTTATAGCATAACAGTAAAAGTTGTTTAGAATGTTATCCCATAAAGGGCCAATCTGTTCCTCCAACTTTTATTTGTGGCCAACACTGCCTTGGTATCTAACATACAAAAAGAAAAAAGTGCTGATTATGAGCACGCTACACAGGGATGGAACGATAGTTAGCCGGGAGGACTGTAAGCCAGAGGTCATACTTGACTACAACACCACCAAAGGAGGGGTAGACAATCTAGACTAGCTGCTGAAGAACACTCTGATGGCCACTCGTGATCCTTTACAACATTCTTGATGTCTTAGCCTGAAATACATTTACAGTCAGAGTGGAAATCAACTCAGGCTGGAACCAAAGATATCATTTTGCTCCAAGTTACAGTAAGTATAATTTATGGCAACCAAGTTTTGAGTATAGTGGAGTTTTAACATCAATTATTACCTTATGATAATCACACTTCCATTGTTAATTGTGTTTATAGTAGAGACTGATTACAATCATTAAACATCCATGTTTTCTCTGGTGTTTGAATTTGAGATAAAGACGATATATCCTAATGGTTCTTGAAGTAAAGTTTTACAGTATTTTAGGATTGTTTTAAAAAACCCAAATATTTCCTGGGACAATTTGACTCAAGGGATACCAGAGGGTCCCAAAGGTAAGGACAATACAAGTTAAAGATAAACTGATCAGCTTTAGTGTAATAGGTGATATTATTATTATTTCAGATTGAAGCACATGGGATGAACCTTAATTATTTTTTTTTTACTGTAATGTAAAATTTTTGTTTAGTTTCACAACATTATATGAGATTGATTTCCATTGGATTGGTGGTTACACCCATCCAGTGTAGGAAATTGTACAAAATGTACCTGGTTCACAGCAAATGACTGAATCTACTGTTATTTCATCCTGTTACAATAAATGGGAATAAGAGGTTCATGTTCAACGCTTGGTCACATGAAGTTGTACTTATTTCATCGTCAACCAAATACTCTATAACCAATCACTCCCTGTTCAGTAATCGGAGAGAGAATCACAGATGAGAAATGGAAAAAGTCGATCAGATAAATTGAAGTTTTGTCTTAAAACGACTCCGGCGTGTTAAAATTCACTTAAACCACTTAAACCGCTGTTATTTCAGCCAAAGTGAAAATATGAACTAATCCCAGTAAAAATATTCACTTTATCTTTTCTAATTAATATCTATTGGTGCAGGTGTTTGTTTACATTGAGACAGTAGCGCATTAGTAGATTATTGTAAAGTAGATTATTAAATCCCACACGTAACTGTTCATAACATCACTTTTACTCCACATGTAGATTCACTGATGGTGCAGATTAAACTTCAGGCAGAGATCTGAGGACTGCAGGAGATTCACATTCAAATCAAATACCACACAGAGTTTTATCAGTAATCTCCCAGAGTTATCAACACCGCCTGACCCACAGAACTCGATCAGGCGATTAAATGTTTAGAGTCGACATTTCATTATACCTTAGATAATGTAGCTCCAGTTAAAAGAAAAATGATTAGAAATAAGAAACCCACTCCCTGGTATAATGACCACACACACACACACACACTTTAAAACATAAATATATTTCAATTTCAGTTTCTGCCTTGTGTCTGTGTGCATGGAGTTTTGATGTTCTCCCTGTGCCTGGTGGGTTTCCTTCGGGTACCCCTGTTTCCTACCACAGTCCAAAGACATGCAGATTCGGCTAATTGGAGTTTCCAAATTACCCGTACTGTGTAAATGAGTGTGTGAGTGTGTGTGTCCTGATGGATTGGCAACCTGTCCAGGCTGTACCCGGCCTCATGCTCCAAGTATCCTCATATAGACGATGAGCGAGTGAGTTTTCTCTGTAATGGATTATAATCACATTTATTTTCTACTGCATCACTATTACATACATGGTAAATATTCCCTGACAATGGTTAGAAAATAAATATATTTTTAAAGCTTGCTATACAATGTATGTGGTGTATGATAACTGTAGTAGCTACAGAGTTTATGAAAAACATACAAAATCCTTTCTCCTAATCTCTGTAATTTCTTGAAAATTGCATTAAGTTTATGCAAAGAGTCAATATTTATCTTATATTTATCTTTCTCAAGATGTCTGCAACTCGGTCAATCAACTTTTGGTCCACATCCTGACTGATCACAGCCCATTCTTACATAATCAGTGTTTGGAGTTTGGCAGAATTCATGGGCTTTTATTTTTCCACCTGCCGCTTAAAGACTTTCCACAAGTTCTCAATGGGATTTAAGGTCTCGGGAGTTTCCTGGCTGTGGACCCAAAATTTCCATGTTTTGTTCCTGAGTCACTTAGTTTTCCCTTTTTTTATTATTATGAGGAGCTCCATCATGCTGGAAAAGACATTGTTCATCACCAAACTGTTCCTGGATGGTTGGGAGCAGTTACTCTCTGGGGATGTTTTTTTATGTTCATTCTTTATTCATGGCTGTGTTCTTGGGCAG
Source organism: Clarias macrocephalus (assembly GCA_011419295.1). Lineage (NCBI taxonomy): Eukaryota > Metazoa > Chordata > Actinopteri > Siluriformes > Clariidae > Clarias > Clarias macrocephalus. The sequence continues at coordinate 14,269 of JAAGKR010007770.1, read as the reverse complement.
ACTCTGTTAGCTGAACAGCAACTGCACACATGAACGGTATCAGGATCCTTCACTGTTGGCATGACACAGGACTGATTGTAGCTCACCTTATCTTCTCCAGCCAAGTTTTTTTCCAGATTTCCCAAAACAATCAAAAATGGGATTCATCAGAGGAAGTGACTTTACCCCAGTTGTCAGCAGTCCAATCCCTGTACCTCTTTCAGAATATCTGTCTGTCCCTGATGTTTGCTTGAGAGAAGTGGCTTCTTTGCTGCTCTTCTTGAAATGAGCGCTACAACCAGTCCTGTGTCCTGCCAACAGTAAAGCACCCTGAGATCTTTTATTTATACTTCAGTACACCATAGTAACATATGACATAAAGATCTAAAATGACACTGAAGTGGCAGACTTTGTGAAAATTTATATTTGTGTAATTCTCAAAAAAATTTCTGTAACCTTTACAAATTCACTAAATTCACGTCCTCCAGCAGGTGGCAGCAGAGTGACACTGTACCTGTCCTGTACTCCTGTATTACAGTAACCTGCACCAGTAATGTAAAGTATAAACCACATCAGTTCTTTCATTTTATTGAAATAACAAATATTTATATTAAACAGGGCAATAATGTGCTTTTGAGTACAGAACAGGAAATTATTGGTTACAAGATTTTATAGCTCAGACACACTGAGTAGTAACTGATCAGTCATGTATTGATCAGATCACAGCAGGTTCTGTACTGATTGTGATCCTTGTACTGAGAAATGTTTTCTGGGTCGTCTGGAGACACGTGTGTAGGTCACACAGGTCACATCCGATGGCTGAACCTCGGCTTCCTGCAGAGAGAAATGTGTGTCAGTGTGAAATGAGACACATTTTTATTTTCTTTAATAGTGACATGATCTCAGTTTGGATTTTCTCTAAGCTACATTTGATCACTGATGCTCCTGTCACCTTCTCATTTGAGTTCCCGAGGGAAGAACACTTGTCTGGGAAAATAAAATAAAGGAAAAGAAAAAACGATCACATTATTCACCCACGTGTCAAACAGAGAGCTGTAACATTGTTTTTATGAATAGCTACTTAAACAAAGGAGTGTGTGTGTGTGTGTGTGTGTGTGTGTGTGTGTGTGTGTGCGTGCAGGCATGTAAGTTCTCACCCTGTAGCGTGTGTGTAGAAGAGGAGCAGATGATGCTGACTGAAACGAAGATCGCACACACACACGACAGGATTATAATAATAACAATCTCCGAGTGTGTGTGAGGGTCAGACTGCTGTGTGTGTGAACCATTAGTCTCTTTAATGTGAGAACCTGAAACACACAGGGGAGAACAGAGATATCAGAAAGATTTGGAGAATAAAGTGTTCCAGATGTTCTTTAATGATTGTAATTTAGTGCTAAACACACAAACATCAGACTGACACTGACACACTGTGCAACAATAAACATCAACAACACAATAATAACATAACCAAAAGACAAGTATTTTCTTTTCAGAGGTAAATAACATTACTGACCTGTAGTAAAGTCGAGTCTGATGTGTTTCCCAAACTGAGTGTGTGTCGCGTCATTTCGACCTCCACAGTAATAAAACCCCAGATCTGTTTCTCTAACTCCAATAATCACTAAACTGACTGAACTGTTACTTTCTGTTACATTAAAGTGACTCTCATCTACATTATAGTCAACATAAAAGCGTTTGCCTATTTTCCTTTGTCTGGCCGATATAATCTGCCTCACGCCTGCTGAGTTCATCTGATACCACGATATCTCTGAACACTGAGTGATGTTACAGAGCAGAGTGATGTTCTCTCCAGGATCAACAGATCTGAGATCAGCTGAAATCATCTGAAGGAGACTCAGACTGATGAGACCTGAAAGAACAACATCACATTAAGAGATCAGATTCATCACCGCTCTGGAAAACCTCACACACAGTATACAGCTATTTATATAAATCTATAAACTCACCAAACAGTAGCTGTGGAGTAAACAGGAGCTCAGCCATTTCTCACACACTTTCTACACATGAATAAAAGTCCTCTCTGTCTCTGGTGTCCCCACAACCTGCTTTACCACAGAA
>JAAGKR010007769.1:0-34747 GCA_011419295.1 Clarias macrocephalus | reverse complement strand
TTAAAGTCTATTGTACCTTCTATCGTTAACATGGATTGTTTAATATACGTATATTGTATTTATCTTTTTACACGTCCAAATTTATTAAGCTCTATTTATTTAAACTAAAGCCATACAGGCACTCAGAGGATTCTACAAATGGTGATCGTTATATTTTTGTTGTGTTGGGATCTCTCATGTACATAGTATTTTGATAACTGTAATTGTGGTGGATCTATTTAATTGCTGCTCTTGGCATTACTGGATATACGCGACTCTGGAGAAGAGACTGCTATGAGGGCTCATACAAGGCTAGATTTAAAAAAAAAAAAAAAAATATATATATATATATATATATATATATATATATATATATATATATATATTTAAGTGACACTGTCATGGAGGGGATCGTGTCCCAGCTTACACAGAACCTACAGTATATACAACCTTTATACAGAAGCTCTGTGTGAAAACAATGAAGTTGTGTTGCTTGTTTTGTTAAACTGCTTCAAATTTGACAAAAAATATTCATGTCTTATATGTTTATAAAATTATTTTTCTACATAAATCCTTTGTGGTATGTTGTTTTGCAGTATTTTATGTATGTGTACTTTTGTACAATGTTATGAAAGCTTGTAGAAACAGTGTGAACGAAAGAACGGAACAGCAATATGGAGCCACCAGCTCATAGATCTGGGACAGAGAGGTCTTTTCACTTATAGGAAACGCACAAATTGATGCTGGAGCTAACCGTTTGATGACTGTGTATGAATGTAGGAAAAATAGTGTATAGACAGAGAGATACTGTAGATGTAGTTACATTTATGCACTAGACAGAGCTGAACCAACAACCAACCACAATGAGCCAAGGCTTTAATGACACACCTGGAACGTTGGAGATTTATAGAGATGTCATTTTAGCACTGAACAGAGTAGTAACTGGAATTAAAGTGTTTAAACTGTACTCTGATGTTGAGCTAAAGTCTAACAATGCTGAAGAAATGAAAAGCTCACTGATGTTCAGATTACTTTATAGCGCATACTTTGACAGCTAGAACACATATATCACTCTGGTGACACTTTTGTGCTGTTGTGAAATAAATGTTTTCCAAATGACTTTACGTGTGGCTTCTGTTCCAAACTATTGAGTTTTAATATCACACCACGTCATACACAGCCGGTTCAAAAACGATTCAGATTTTTTTTTTTTTAAGATTGTTTTTACTTTTTTAATCTACATAAAATAATCCGTAATCACATCAAGCTTGCTTTGATTAAAAAATTAGTTAGAAAGTCACACTATTCATAGATCTGCACAAGGGTATAATATTTATTTATTTATTTATTTATTTATTTTAAGATTTGAATGCCCCTAGAAGCACAGTAGGCCAGGACACCAAGACCTCCTACAGCTGGCCTTCTGCTCAATAACAGGACTAGACAGGTGTTGGACTAAGATGTGACCAAACCAATGGCCACTCTAACAGAGCTTTAACAGAATCTTAATGCATCAGACCTAGTAAAGGATTATGCTGGTCTCCAGAAGTGTGATACATCACATGTCTGAAGGGATTTATTGGAGAGACTTTCTCATGTTTGTTGAGCATGTAGAAACCAGACGCTTTACGTTCTGCCAAAGTTGATTGTACAAAGTACTGAATAAAGGATTTGAATTCGAATGATGATCTTAAAATGAAAGATTTTTCAAATAAAACTATTAAACAAACTCTAAAAATGTGTTTTTGTTCTGTCATTGGTGGATTCTTAATTTAACCTATAACACAGTAAAGGGTGCAATAACAGCCAACACTCAAACAATAACCCGAGATTGCAGGTGTACCAGGTGCCATGGAGCTTTGTGTCGCCACACCATCCAGGAGATTTCAAAGGAAAGCTAAATATAAACTAATAAAATATGTATGTAGGTTTACATCTGGCAGTTTCCCATAGACTGGATTCCTGACTAAAGCATTTGCTAATTAGCACCCAAACAACAATGGGTCTCATAACACAATATTCAACACCTCCTCACACACACATGCACAGACATGATAGGAAAGGGTGTTAGGGAACTCTTTACACGAGCACACATGCGGTGACTGATCGGTGCTCTAGGAGTTTTGATGTGTGTGTGTGTGTGTGTGTGTGTCTCAATACTGGAAGAAAACACTTGATGTAATCCCTGTCCCAGTACAATAAATCCCATCTGTCACATAAAATAATTTTATTGTATAATCACTACTGAAAATATATTTACATTTTGTACCATGCGTGTAAAAAGCAGAAGGTTTACTAGCAAGCAAACACTAGCACCTCAGATTTTCTGATCATATCATTTTATACTGTACATTCTGTAGATAATCAAAATAAAGACAAAAATAACATTGGTTACTGAAAAAAATTATTTTAAATAGTAGCTGTTTGACTTTAACGAATAGTCTTCTAGCTAATATTAGGCAAGCGTTATATGTCATGAATAAACTCAATCACTAAAGCAAGCTAACATTAGTTTAGCATAACAGCTAACATAACATAACATAACAGCATTCACTTTTGACAGTGATTGAAAGTTTTGACAGTGGACAAGTTCAAATCTGCATGAGACAAAATCGACAGCAAACTAGCCAACACTGAGCTATCCTTAGCTGCTCCCTGGAAAGCTAATGGTCTGGCTAGTGAGCAGGTACAGACTGGGCATTGGGAATTTCCCAGTGGGCTGGTCTTGTGAATGCGTTTTTTAATCCTGCCAACCCAGACATTATACAGCCAATAGAGATCTTGTGTGTGATGTCAAACCTGAGTCAGCCTCTATTTTGTCTCTCAGCCTGACAGTCGTGTTTGGGAAGATAGTTTTACCAGTTTCCCACTGACAAAAAGAAATGAGATTTGTGGCTAGAAATTAGGGGCGACGAGGCTAATTCTACACTGTAAACCCTAATGCTTGAAGTAATTAAACATATGGAGTACTGTTAACTTAAATAATTACAATTAGTTCAAATTCAAAGACCTTGATGAGTATTTAGAACTTTTTGGTATTTATGAGTTTGTAGAAATTACGCTTTTCAAGTTAGCTGAACAAATGTGATATTTTAAGTAACTGTATATACTTATGCAACAGTAACTGTCACCTTAAAGTTCCATCAACTTAAAATCTTTCAGACTAGCGATTCTGTGTCTGACATCATCAAGGCAATAGGGCAGTGGTGGCTCAGGTGCAGGTGTTTCGTCTGCCATGCGAAAGGCCTGGGTTCGATTCCCAACAACTGGATGAAGTGCCTGTCCCAAACTCAGATAAAATGGGAGGGTTGAGTCAGGAAGGGCATCTGGTGTAAAACCTGTGCCAAGCTTGTGTGCGGACCGCATTGTCTGCTGTGGCGACCCATTGCTGGGAGCAGCCGAAAGACCAACAACAATTTATTTGATTTGCAACAACTAAAAAAAATATATAATTTCTATTACTATTAAATAGTATGAGTTAGGCTACTCAATAATGCAAGTAAAGAACGATTAATATTTATTAGTACAACAAACTCAAAAACTGCTAGTTCTGTTTACTTAAAAATTTGAAACATCATTATTTGATTAACTCAAACTTTTTGAGTTTTGCCAACTTATTCGGGTTTACATTGTAGTCACAGATGATCCCCTGTTGGTAATCACGGGTGCTTGTGTAGTGACCATTTTATCTTCAAATGATGCTTGGTAATTTATCAAGATACATTTCTAATATGCATGATGTACTTGTGTTATGCTTGCTTATTTAAAGCGCATACAGGGGGATAATTGGACTTTTGTTATGTTTTCATTAGCGTTACTATTCAGTTAGCCTTCGTTATATTTTTCGGGTTAAATGCCTGCTTTCCTCGAAGGTTAAATTAGGTAGATTTATTCCAGTCAACGTTTTAATCCCACCTGTTTTATAACATGCGCTAAACAGCTACTGTAGATACACCACTGGAAGCGTATGTGCAGTGACCTCAGCACAGACAGCAGTGAGACAGGTCGCTAGTAAGCTAATGTAGGGAGAAGAAATAGGTCAGAAGCCAGCCTCCTCTAAAGCGTTGTAAAAGAACAGCTGGAACTTGATAAAAATCAGTACAATCCGATGACTGTGTATTTCTGAGTATGAAGTTTCACTGTTATCTGGTCTCTCATTATGTCTTCAGTAAACTCCATGAGGGTGAATTTAGCAAGTGATTCATTATTATTTGGCTTGGCTGTATTATCTGTGGGATGTGTGATGGCCAGACAAAATGGAAAATGTTTTGTTTGTGGGTCACGTGAACAAATGAGCTTTATATATACAGTAGGTAGGTTATCTTAGCTTGATTGACATGGCTGGTGCAACCTGTAATAATTAATATCTAAACAAACAGGTGACAAATATGGAGGATGAATGAACAGGATGCATTATTGAATGTTATTACATGACTGTGATGTAAATTAGAGCACAACACGTATTAAATGATCAGGTTGGACTGCTTTATTCATTTATGCATTGTTGTATAACCAGAAATAGAATAGGTGACAAGTGATCTATGTATTTCATTATGTCAAGGCTTGTTTATGTCAAGGTTAAACTATGCACCATGACCTGATGAAAACAATAATATTTAATGCCAGGGCAGACAGTCCAAATTATGTTGGTTTTATGCATCAGATGAACCTGGAAAAAGTTTTGAGGACGTCTTTACTGGGATGTATATGGAGACTGACCAGCCAGTGCCACTGAACAATGAGTGTTCGATTCCAGGGTGTACCCTGCCTTGTGCCCTAAGTCTCTTGTGATAGGCTCCAGGCCCCCTGTGACCCTGAATACAGGATAAAGTGATATAGAAGGTGATTGAGTGAATGTCCACACATACTGGGAGGGACAAGTTTGTTTTAAATTTAATTATTAAAAGACTCAAAATACACATTAACCTACTGTTTTTTTTTGTTTGTTCGTTGTAAAATCACCAAGGTATTGGGTTCCTCTTGTACCCTGCGGTGGCTCTGGCCCTCGGGCATGGCTCGAGTGTATGCTGTGGTGTCTGGCACCCAGACAATGGCAACAGATCTCTTTGGTGCTGTAGGTTGTGGGATGGGGGCTCCATGGATGGATCAGACTTATTTGTCCAGCATATTACAATGGGTTCTCGGGAAGTTTGGAGGCTGGGTCAGTGGCCTAGGGTTCTTTGCTGGCTGTTCTTGTGCGTGTTGGGTTGTGATAATCAGAATAGATTTTTTTCAGCAATTTGTGCTGCATTGGCTTTTCTGTGGAAATGAAGTGGATAGGTTGGCCTGTGGTCTCATGTGTGCATGATGTGTGCAGATATGAGCTATTTGGATGTAGATTGATTTGGATACGGGATATAAGAAGTGTTACCACATAACGAGTCAGGAAGCGCAATGAGGAGGTTGTTTTAAGAGGCAACCTTCTCATCATATAAAACCTTACATTCCCTAATGCATGTTTGACAGGAGTTCATGTACAGACATCTCTCTGATGATGTAACTATCTGTGCTCAAAATACGATTTGTTTCCGGGAGTACAGTTGTTTACTGGCATTCCATTAATCAGACATGCTTTACATGAGTCAGTTTTCCTTATTATCAAAAGTCTTTAAAAAAAAAAAAAAACACAAGGAATGAATGTGCATCACACACTAATGTCAGTTATCATGCAACAATACTGAATACTCTGTTCTTTACAGATTCATTTCAGATGGTGAATCTATCTGTATCTTGGATTATACAAGACTATAAACTCTTTGAAAGATAAGGTGAAATCAAAGAGTTGATTTGATGCCTGATATAAATCTGATCTTGGATCATTACTTGATTTACTTGATTACTTGATCATGCTATGTTTGTATGAATACTAATGTTTCTTTACACACCATTGTATGACTTAATAAGTTACATCCTTCATTTTAATTAATTGTTTCAATTACTTACTGCGATCATGTGCAGTTTCATGTTGAAGGTGTATATTTATCAGCTGGTATGGATTGCAGTTCTGTTGTAAATATGCTCAATTTCATGTTTGTTTTATAGTGAAGATCATTCAGTTCATCTGAATCACAGCAACGCCTCCAGAGCTGCTTCATTACTGCAGGCACAAAATGTTCAACCATAGCAAGCGGTCACATCTCACACCAACCCTCTTTCTGAGAAGGTGCAAACGAGATCCTGTGAGTTACATTCACTGCTTCGAAGCCTCCCCTAACCTAAGTGTCCTTCAGTCAGATTATATTTTATACTGTGGAGGAATCCTTTCTAGGAAATATTCCAATTAACTGATGCATGTCTCAAACTCAAGGCTGTGAGTAAGTATCTTATGTTGTTTCCCTTTTATCCGTATGATTAACAGGATTTCAATCTGGTTTATAGGCTGTGTTCCAGCCACATGTCCCTTTAGTGCTACTGATTGTAAAAAGCAGTAAAATAAAACAACAATTACTGAATGACTAATATACTGTGTACCACGCTATTAACTTTCCACAATAACATAAAAGAGATCAAACCGGTTGCTTCAGTGTCATCTGTATTCATCTGCTAGTAATATTCTAAGCATCAGACAAGACCATGTTAATCTAATTGCATTACACTATTATCACCAGCAAATAACAATAGACAAAATGATGACTTGTGAGTCATCTGCTTGGCTGTAAATGCGAACTTTCCATTTTCCACATAAATCAAACAAATAAACGTCTCAAGGACAAATACAAATTGCAATATTTCTAAGATTTCAAATGGATTTCAGAAACTGATAGATAGGTCTGTTACCATGACAACTTATGATGCAGGTTTACTTTCAACTTGGACCTGACCATTGTCAAAAAGTGTGTGTCCTTTAAAAAAGAGAATGAAGTTATGGAGAATGTTTTGATTTCGCCCCCAAAGACAATCGTAATGACATCATTTCTACATGTCGAACTAAATTTTTTTTTCTTTTGCCCATATATTCATTGCATTTATTTATTGATTGCATAGCCTCCATTGTTTCATTATGAATTTACAAGAATTTACAAGCACTCAGAAAAAAAAACAATATGTTGAGATTTCACAGGTTTAGGACGAAACATCTGTGAGGCCATTAAAAAAAAACTATTATTATTCTGGACTATTATTTTTGAGCAATGGAAAAAGGTCATGCGATCTGATGAGTCCAGATTTCTCCTATAATGCTTCCATCAAAGTAAGGGGGAATGCACCCATAATGCATAGTGCTCACTGAAAAAGACTCTAGAAGCAGGTTCGGTTGGTCAGATCTAGGCTCAGCAATGTTATGTGGCAATAAAACAAAGTCAGCTGAAGACCTGAATGTTGAATGACATCAATGGATTTCTTTCTTCACTGATGGAACAGACATTCAAATTGTGAAATAGTGGTTCTGGGAGCATGACGAATAATTGGCCTGACCTTAAACCTATTGAAAGTCTTCGGGATGCTCTGGAGAAGACTTTATGGGGTGGTTTAACTCTTTATGTCAAGATCACGGATACAACTCTGGACAAAGAATAAATCTGATATTGACTTTGCTTAGAGAAGTAAAAACAAATTCAAAAGGGAGTCCAACAAAATACTAGAGTGTGGAAGTTTTTATTTTTTGGCTAGGCAGTGTGTAAACACAATATACCCAGCAGGGTTTCTTTTCATTTGGAACTGGGACGAACTTGACTGAAACTTAGCAGGTTTCAAAGAATAATAATAATTTTTATATGATAGTGGGTTTTAAATACATCACACAAGGTCTCATGGTAATTCTGGTGTTGCTGCTGGTTCATAGAACCAGTGCTATATATTTAACTAATATAATAAAGGAATTAAAGTTAATTAAATTTGGTGTTAAAATTGAAATACATTTTGAAGGTTGTCAGAGATATATTCAAACATGCATGCCTTCAAGGCACATTTTTATATCAGATTTGAACAGTCTATTTATTTAGTATGTGGAATTTTACAGGTCAGGGCTAAAGCGTGTGAATGCCATGCTTTAGCAACAAAGTTTACCCCGGGTCCGTACTCAAACTGCAAGCTGTTTCTTGAGAAAATGCCAACGGCAAAAACATGAACGTCACGGCAGTGTCTCCTCCTCCTGAGCAAGCCATAAAATATGCAGACCTGGACTACAGCCAGACTGAGTCAGCGTCTCGCACATACACACAATGCCAAGCGAGAAGGCCCTGACAGAACATTTAAAGCAGAAACCTTAATGCAGGGTCCAAATGAAAAACCACCTGACAAAAGCTATAAAGTGCTTACAGATTGTGGGATAAAGACAAAACACCAACACGAAGCCAAGCGGATGGTGTAGTTTTATAGGGATTAATCTAAAACCCTACCCGACTTAAGTGACCTTGTAGCAATGCGTAATGACATCATAAAAGTTAGCACTTAGAAGGAGTAATACCGACTTAGTGCTCTGTTATTCAACACTGATAAGTCTCACCTGAATGACACATAAATACTTTGCATACCGTTTGTCTATTAACAAGAATACTATCTTGTTTTAAATCACAGTAGTTGTGCATTAATGACACTGTGGTTTCAGACCTGTAGATACTGAAAACTATGAGTGATAACGTTTCTTTTGTTTATATCGTCATGGAAAACCAGTTCAATTAGGCGTTCACACATTGACTGTAGCTACAGTAAGTGGCATGTTTTTGAAAGGTAGAAGGAAATGTACATTGATACAGACAGAATATATAGACAGTAACTCAAGCACAGAGACCGCAGCAGGAACAGTTCTGCTGCTCCAACATGCCACACAGCGATAATAAAAAAAAAAAAAAAAAAAGATTCTGTTTGATCTACAACCGTTTTCTGCCTTGTCTTTTAAGGATAAGGTATTAGATCTTGGAAAATGGAAATGAAAATGAGATTTACTCCGACTTTAAACAACGCCAAGTTCTGGATTTGATACGTTTTATGACCTGCGTATTGAAAAGATATTTCTTTTACTTCAGTATAATTGGCAGGAAACTTTCCTGTACGTAATTACACCATGAAATCGACCTGACCTTTGATGTCAAGTTGTCATGGAAACTAGTTAAGGATTTTCATTAGGACGCTAAAACAAGTTACATGAACTTCTTCCTCATCCAAAGCATTAGCGCACATCTAACAGATCTCTCTAGGCATCAACTGGAAACTGTAGCTAGTGATATGACTGGCTATAATATTTTAACTACCTCTCAAAAAAAAAAAAAAAAAAAAAAAAACATCCCAGTGAATTATGGGAAATGTACACAGAATACCTAGACATATAAAATGAAACGTTAAATATGAACGGAAAAAGAAGAAATCATTTTTCCCAAACTAGAGCCATGCTGACATCACAGTACAGTTGGTACTTGTTAAAGTATGTGCCAAAACAAAGTCTGAAGTGAACCGGCTCTTACTGGAGGCCCAGCCTTTCTGAGGCATTCTGAAGCCTGCCTCGCCCACGCAGGCATTAACTTGTGGGAGGCCTCATATGATACACCTGATCAAAGCAGATTGCTCTGTTTGTTTAACATGGCAGCGCTCCAGCTGTTCTCAAGGCTGAGCAAGACAAAGGAGCGAATGTTTAACCAAGCCCAACAGCAATTTTCTCAGCCTTCATTTACGGTAAGAGTGCCCGCCTTTATCAGGAACAGGAGGGAAGAGGGTGAGCTTCCTGGAGATATCTTGTTGGCATATAAAGATGATATTGACATAAAAAGGTAATATGAAATGTAATATGTCTCGGACGTATGTCGCAATGTGGATTATATTGCGCATTAGTATTGTAGATTTAAATCATTCACAAACAAACAAATAAACAAACAAGAAAGTAAACACCAGAGCATACTGCATGTGATTTGGTAGCCGTACACAATGATAGGCTTTAAACAGCTGCACAGGTATACAATGTGAACTTTTAAAGCTTTTTACCAATTTATATGCGGAATAGTTTATAATGGTCTGTTTGTCTTTTGGGGGTGATAATTGTTACTGCTGAACTGTTGTAGTAGTCTCTGCTGAAACAGAGGAAAACCCTTCAGGATCCCGTTATTTCCGTACACACCCACCTCATGCACTTTTTTTTTAAAGTTAAAATTCCAAAACTTTGCAAAGCTGTTTATCTCTCAAACTGATATTATACTGCTTATCTTATACAGGGTCACAGGAAGCCTAGAGCTGATCCCAGGGAATGTCGTGCACATGACGGCATACAGACACACACACACACGCACCACACACTCAATCTCACATGCACTACGAGCAATTTGGGAGCACCAGTTAGCCTAATCTGCATGTCTTTGGACTGTGGGAGGAAACCTACATAGCACGAGAAGAAGACAGACCTGATGGAGGTGCGAGGCCGCGGTGCTAACCACTAAGCCACCGTGCTGCTTAACTCAATTTTGATATTGTAAATTATTACAATATATGAGGAGCTGTGCACGCCAGTGCTTTACATTTTTTCAAAGTTAATTTTAATGCCCCGAATTCTAAAATAGCATCAAACAACATCTACTTACTTACATCTACTATCATCATCGTCTATACCGCTTTATCCTGTATTCAGGGTCATGGGGGGGCCTGGAGCATATCCCAGGAAACTTTGGACAGGTTGCCAATCCATCGCAGGGCACACACACATACACACATACACACACTACGGACAATTTGGGAACTTCAATTAGCCTAATCTGCAGGTCTTTAGGAGGAAACCGGAGTACCCGGAGGAAACCCACCAAGCACGGGGAGAACATGCAAACTCCATGCACACAGAGACGGGAATCGAGCCTAGGCGGGAATCGAACCCGGACCCTGGAGGAGCAAGGCGACAGTGCTAACCACTATTCCACTATGCTGCCTAAGAACAATACATAAAAGAAAAATACAATAAATGTATTTACTCTGCCTAGAACAACTGGGTATAACTAGGTATAACATAAATATGGTATACACCAGGGTCATAAACCGAATATACGGAATAAAGGGCATGTCAAAAAAATCGTCTTTGTAATAAACACTGTCACAGGTGAGCAGCTTGTCTGTTTTATTAAACCAAAATTGTTTTATGATTAAGACTCATTATTGTTCTATGCCTTTTTTTGAACATACGTCAGCCAAAAATAACCCCTGAAGCAGCTCACAGCATTAGGACTAACACTTCCTTTTTTCTAACGCCAAACTTGATTAAGAAAGAAAAAAAAAAATTCCAACACCACAAACCACAGCGCTCAAGTAAAGAACATTTGCGTAAACGTAGATACATCTGTTTCTCCCTTGAAAGCAAAGAGTGTATGTCACATGCAACCGAGCTCATTTATGAACATGTTCTGTGCGTTATGACGCACATGTAGCTGTTGACTCAATCTGAAACCAAGCCATAAATATAACCGCTCATTTCTCGCTCCCTGTCTGAAAAGATATGAAAAAACACACGTAATCGGACTCCTTCATTGTCGTCTAGGTTAATATTCAACAGATAAGATAAACGGGGATGTTAATGTGGCTTGGCTGTATATTCCAGACAAGTAAGCACACACCTGCCTTAATGGTTACACAGTGACTGTTATTCAACTGTGACACACACCATGAGCCATCAGATTACACATCTGCGTACACATTAATGTTTGTTGATATTTATACTGTAAGCGTGATCTTTAATACTGTACAGACTTTAAGGACTAAATACACCACTATTTAGGACTAAACTACTACTACTACTATTCATTTAAATAATTTATGAGCAGTGCTGCTATTCTGAGATCATGTGTGTGTATATAGTTCTAGAAAGTCCTGCGTAAGCAGAAACACCACTCGACTGAAGCGTTTACCAATTAAGGGCAGAGTTGCAGAGAAAAGGGGCAGGTTTCTACTGAGATTGCATCACAGCTGGGACTTTCCCTCCATCACAGAGCGCACATTTATGCATCACCACAAAACACACTCGCATTGTTTACAGCGACAAGCCTCGGCTATCTGGTTTGTGGGTCAGAAGTTTCTTAAGACTAAAAGCCTATATAAATAGCATTCCCATGCATTTCCTTTACATTCACAGCAAGACAGCCGGTCTTATAAACAAACCAAAACCAAAAAACAGCACCACAAATAACAAATATCGGTCCCCAAACTGAACGAGTTCATAAAACACAATCACTATGCACGGTGCTGGCTTGACATTTGCGATGTCAGGGTTTGAATAAGTCCCATTAAACGTACTATTCCAAAAACAAACAGATTCTTTCATTCATCTTACACAGTTACTGTGTTTTCCCTGGAACACTTGGGTCAAGCCAGGTACCTCAGCCAGGATGGGACACGAACCATAGCATTGCTTTTGATTTTGGAAAACTATGTGCACATGGGCAGAAGAGGGAAATCTCCACATAGTCACCCAGGATTGAATCCAGGATAAATCTGGAGTACTGACATGTGTTCTACGTATGTAGCCATCATAATATGCCGTGTTCTATACTTTTCAATCGATTGCAATATTACGTGTTTTTCAATAATTGTGAAGTTTCCTGATTTCATAAACATTGCGTTACTTTAAGAGAGCGCTGACTTGGCAAGAGTACCAGGTTCCTCTTCTTGCAAGGAGAACCAGCCCAAACTGCTTAGCACCGAGTCCTCCCAGTTCATCTCAGGCAATGGAATAGGCATGCGTCAGGGTGTGTTCACACACACAAAGTGCGAACACAGAATGTTCCTGCAAACTGTGTGATGAATGTACTTTCACTGTTAGACTTCATTCAGCATCCGAGGCCTCCTTACTGTATTTCTCCATTATAAACATATACAGTAAACACGGTAGTGAGTTCATTCTGTATATGTTCTCTATATCTACCATATCATCAGATTAACTTCCCATCTAGGTACAATTTGTAGCTATTAAAACGTTCTGACTAATCAGACCAATCATGGGAAAAATCTATCGCATGCTTCCGCAGGGACTGATGCCAGACGACCACGTCTTTTCAAACAGCTGCTCACTCACCGTTAGGGTGAAGTAACACACTCTGAGAAAAACACTATATAGCCGCCCCCGTTCGCATGCATGAACTGAACATGTTTTGATGGCGTTGCTGTATTGATGTGGGAGTGCAGACATGCCAGCACTCTTTTGCTGGAAGCACAACCAATTTTGGAATCGTTATGATTCACAAATCCCCAGATAATTGGACTAAGGCTTGTCTGTTGTGCCACTCAGGAGCCAGTCTTTTAGTTTATCCATGACTACAAAGGGACCACCAAAGAATCACAACATAGTGTATACTTTTTACGCTTTGGATCATTCTTTGCAAATCAGCAATGCACATGATGCTGACATGAGTATCAGATAATGCCAGTATTACGGTTATGAGTTAACCAAAAAACGTTAACTGCACTTTAGCACAGTTCGAAACACTAATAAATGGCTGTAGATGTGAAAAAGAGAAGCTTTAGTCTAACTCCATAACCACTAAGGCGGAACAACAGTATTAATACCTAAGAGCATGAACACAGTGCTTATATTTGGGGTTGTATCCAATACCAGATTCTCTGATTGTACCTATAGTTCAATGCACCTATAGTTTAGATTATTTACTTTTTGTATTGATTTATGCCTGATTTAAGAAGGCAGCAATTCAAATGAGTCATAGTATCAATTATAAAACAATCATAAACTCGGATACTCGGATATATATCGTGGTTCACAAAAAAACAAAAACAATCATAAATCAACCTTAGATTCCATGATATAATCAAATATTAAACTGTTGCTTTTTGTTCCTAGACCAATAAATTAAAATAATTCTAAAAGGAATTAACATTACATGGATGAACAATTTTAGCATGTATTAAACCAATAAACTTTAATCAGTGTCCCCACTGGTTACTTCTACAAATATCACAACTAGATCATATTTCATAATCACACACACACACACACACACACACACACACACACACAGATACACACTCACACACACAAATTATAGTTTATATATACAGTAGGTCATATTTTCTATGTATACAATAGATTTCCTATAGAATTGGGCCTATGTGTGCGTGTGAGTGTATGTACTGTATGTACAAAGCAATTTCAGTTCAGTAATTTGATTGAACAAGAGACTTTCCAAGAATGCTGATACATATCGTGGCCAGCATTGACTTTTTTCAAGCATTTGTGCTACATTGTGTTTGCTGTGGCTTTGCTCCCTACAGCCAAAAAAAAAAAAACAATGGTACATATTCTGACTTCATTGTCTATAGCACTGTTGTACCTAATATGAACATGACTGTGGTTAAATGTGGCACTCAAATCTGCGTACAAATTTTTTTTACTTTTTTTTTAAGCAAAAAATTCAATTTTATATAAAATTGTGGGTTAATGGTTAGCAGTGTCGACTTGCACCTCCAGGGTCCGGGTTCAAATCCAACCTTGGATCTGTGTGCATGGGGTTTGCATGTTCTCCCTGTAATTGGTGGGTTTCTCAGGCTTCTTCCCACAGTCCAAAGACACGCAGATAAGGCTAACTGGGTTTCACAAATTGCCCGCAGTGTGTGAATGATGGCTATCGAGCTTGCAACATGAACCCTTAAGTAACTGCTAGAGAAATGACAGATATATGTCCAGGGTGGGGGGGGGGGGGTGTATCTCTCCATCCTGATAGTACGTGGACAGACCAAAATAAAAAATAACATGTAAATAACATTAGCTAACATTCTATGTTAAATCCAACTGAAAATAAATATTCAACAGCGAAGGTGAGGGCTAGATCTTATGCATCCTCAGAAACGTGAGTTTTCTGAACTGCAGCACATGCACATTAGGGCTTGGGAACAAAGCGTAGATAGACATGATTGAGCTCCGCCCTGAGCTCCCAGCTGTAGATACAATATCTGTAGTAGGATTGGAAATCGCAACCTCCAGATGATTGACCTATTCCGGTCACAGGCTGATCAATTGGTGCATCTCTAATCATAAGAGAACAGACCCATAAGACAAAGACACAATCATTTTTGAACATTTTGTTGTGAGCAGCAGTTTAGAAACCACAAAGTTCTCAAATTGTGAAGTTCCCAGTTTAATGCGACAATGCCTTACGATTGTGCAATGTCCATAGATGACAAAATCGCTTACAAAATGTTCTCAAACTAGTTTTGGGAAACTCACACTGACCTAAAAAAAAAACTAAAGAGAACACACTCTCAAAATCCATTATGTTATGTCACATGTTATGCAATTTACATGTCTGTGATATTCCCACGACTGTAGAAAACTCACATATCATGAATCATTTATAAAAGTTTCAAGTTTTATTGTCATATGTCATAAGACATGTGTTCCCCGCATACAATGAAATTCTTTCTTTGCTGTCCCCCAATGAAGGCCACTAAAAAGTAAAAATAAACATTATATATATTAGAATAATAAATATTAGTATAAAAAGAATAGGTATGAAAAAGGATATATATCAAACATAGAATTAAAAGCAAAGCAAAATAAAAAATAAAAAAAAGTGAAATGAGAATAGCAAATATTTCAAAATATATACACTGTAAACAATACACTTCATGTAATACACAAATCATGCAAGTGTATGGAAAAGTCCACAATATGTTTGAAAAAAAAAAAACCCAGTGCATGTGCAAGACTGCAATGGTTTGTGCAAATTGTGCAAATGATTTTGCAAATGACTGTTCCAGTGATTGTTCATGATTATAAGTGTGCAGATGATTGCGCCAAGTCCCCAACGAATGTCTTAAGATCTGTCTCAACAGTCAGATTCGGTTGGAAACCCAAAAGCACTTTTGGCAATTTCCCATTTCTCTGTGTGCTCATCGTCAAAAGTCGTATCTCACCAGATTAGACCAGTAGATCCCTGATATTTGGGCTTGCACATGCATCGTTGAGGCCATTTACTGTAGTTTTGCTTGGGGAAAGAAAACCAACATCAACCATTGAGTCTGTTAAAAACACTATTTATATAGTATATTAAAACATATTAATTCATCAATTAATTAGTTTAAAAATGAATCATTGTTAGACAGGGAGCGAAATATGATGTTTATATTATATCCTCTATTTAATTGCAACACCAGAACAGGTTTTTAATGATAAAATAGTGTTACAATGGTAGGTTTTGCGTTTAACCAAAATAAAGTACATCACATCATATCTTTTTTTTTATCCTTCACTCCAATAAAGCAACCAACAAAACTTATAAGAATTTTGATATATATAGAAATATTTTAGGATAAAATACGGAAAGCAATAAACTGGTGATAGATGTGTGTATCAAACCTAACTAATACTGCTAAGGCATCGTTTTGCTTGTAACAAATTATTTGGTCTTTTTGGTTAAGAGTCCTTAATTTATCATATCTTGGTTCGACAATTCTATTCCAGAAATGTTCCAGGGCTATCAAATTGCATTATCTCACATGATCACATTTCACAGATTATTGACCTGGGTCAATCCAAATCACTGATCATTTTTTTATGAAATCATGCCCTTGTTGACCTTTTTTGAGCATTTGAGCATTGGGTTCTCATTCAGCTGTCCAACAGAGGTCTGCAAGTTTTGTATCATTGGCATTTGGAGCTATCTATGACTTTTCTTTTTTAATTAGAGCCGTAATATGGTGCTCACTGGACAATAAGATACAGATAAGCAAAAACAGATCATCTTTCGGAAATATGTCCCAAACGGATCCTTGATCTTATTGGACCCCAAGATATTTTGCCACTAAAAAAGCTTCAATCTAACCAGCCTACCCGATGGATGTCTTCTTCTTGACATCATTGTGAGCCTCTATCTTCTTCATTTGTTGATAATAACCTTGATAATAGATAAGGCCAAGATGACATCAGAAACTGCTGAACCTTGGGTTAATTAGAATCAACTGGCGCAAGTGTGCGATGATTTTGTGCATGCCATTAGTGTATATGCATGATTATTAAAGTTTTTTTTAAACTCTTTTATTAAACCTTTTATTCCTCCGGTGTAATTTCTGCTTCGTCATTTTTTGTTGGCATACAGATCACATTTAATTTGCAATTTGAACAGACGTGTTTTATGTTGGTTTAATCTACACATCACTAAAACCTACAATTTGAACAGACTTGTGTACACCTTTTATATCCGTTGTACAGCTGATCACAGAAGGTAATCTCAAAATGACTCATATTTTTATTACATTCCTCATCGAGGAGGAAATGAATTTTTCCAGAACACACAAGACCCCTTTAGGTTTCTAAATATGCTCTGTAATGCAACTGGAATTCACCTCAGATGCAGAAGCAAAGTAAAATATAATATTTTGCGCCACCTGCTGTTCAGGAAAAACACAAAAAAAGTCCATAATGTCCCATGATCACAATGTGTTTAATGGTCATAAAAATACATTACAAATAGAAAAGGCATTGTACATGTCTGAGGAGCTTCCTCTATGTGTAGAGGTTGCTGTGTGCATCATTAACTCTGGTTAATTTCTGCAGTATTTCCATATTTGGGCTTGTTTCCAGCTAGAGAAAAAAAAAGGAGTGTAAGATCATAATCATCATCATCATCATTTTGATTGTAAACATAAATAGATAAATAGTAGATGAATAATACAAAAATATGGTAGAATGTAAGACCCCACCTTCACCCGTGTGCTAAGATTTGAAAGGGCAGGTTTATAGGTCTCCATGGTGACTGAGTCTGGGTGGATGACATCACTGAAGCACTGGAACAGCACAGCTGGTGAGTGCTGAACCTGACACTGATTGAGCACTACAGCACAAAACATAAACACACACAGGCATGTCAGTGAATCTCTGATGAAGAAATAATAAATATCATATGACAGGAAATTATAGTGTATAATGCAACAGTGCAAAATATTCAAATATGATTAATGATTATGATTAAACAAATAGTAAATAAAATAACCAAACGTGGCATTTAGCTGCTCTTAACATTCCTAAAAGTGAAGTAAAGAATGTTGTCTTTTATTTTTTACAATGTGTTCTACATGTTCACCTTGATGCTTCATGCATTTTTGCAGATACTATACGTTTATATATATATATATATATATATATATATATATATATATATATATATATATATATATATATTTACAGATTGATTACACCATAGTGTATAGTTAATAAGTTAATAATGCCATCTTCCTACAATTTTTGATTGTGAAATTTGAAAAATCAAATGTGAAAAATCTAAATATTTACTTTCAAAAAGTACACAAAACATTTCGTAAGTTGACGATATGTAAACTGATGGTTATGTGGTTCTGGTTCTGATTTTAGAGTAAACACTCAACAGAAGTCATTCTTTTTTTTTTGGATTTTCCCCGATTTTCTCCCTAATTTAGTCGTTTCCAATTCCTCCCCGTCACTAGGGGGCTCCCACATTAAGGCTACTACTACCACTCAGCCAGGAGGGCCGAAGACTATCACGTGTTTCCTCCGAACCACGTGACGCCAGCCGACCGCATCTTTTCAAACTGCTCGGTCGCGCACCGTTGGGGGCGGCGTAACACACTCGGAGGACAGCGTTATCCGCTCCCTCCGCTGCGCAAGCTCACAAACGCCCCTGACTGGCTGTAGAGCCGTGATTAATGTGGGAGCACTAAGTACCTCTCATCCCTCCCCTCTGAGAGAGCTCGGCCAATCAGCTTTGAGGAAACTATTTAAATGTAAACAAATCGGTGATATTGGTATTGTTTACAAAGGTCAGACTGTCTCTTCTAATGATGCATGTGGTCAGGTGACACTACCATACATTTGATTTAAAACGGATCATAAGATCAACCACACCAGCTTGAGTGTGCACAGTCATTATAGCAAAAAAGGGGAAGAACCAAAATACTAAGAAAAATAGAAAGAAATTCTACTTTTAAGTCAAGTTGCAGTCAATAAAATAACTGGAAATGAACTTTGTAATAATTAGAAAAAATACACATTTTTTACTAGAGCTCTCTTACTTTTAGACCTTAATCCATATGTCACTCATAGGATATTATTGCACTCTACTTTATTAATCAGCATATGGAAAGCAAACTGGATGCTATCAGTTGTGATGGTGTTGATGCCTGTTGCAGTATTTTGCAATTGATCAGCTTATTGAGAGGTACGTTTGTACATCTTTGAGTATAACAAACATCTGCGCTATTGTGTGTTTTTCTTGTGAGTTGTACCGGCAGCAGGCAGGCCTGTGACGATGTTGGGCTGCTCTAGCAGAGGGCAGGGCAGACTATCTGTAAAGGTGTTGGTCCTTAGTGCACGCAGGATCGAAGCGGAACTGCCATTCACGTAATGTGGAGTTTTGTACTCAGCAAGTGGACAATCGGACAACACCGTCACAGTCAGTCCTCTGCTCTGCATGCTGCCCAAAACCTACAGACAGAACAATAATGTTTGTTGACAAACTACACATACATACATGACTACTTGAATGCAGCTGCTCATAGGGTTTTCACCATCTTTACATTTTTTTTTATACTATTTTTAAATAACTATGCCCATGAGGGGCATTCAAATCAAACCAGGGTTTTTGACAACATAGAATAACAGAATACTGTTAAGATAGTAAAACCTCCCTTTATTTTTCTATTCAATCCCCTGCTACACTAATGCATCTATCCTGGTGTTTCACTAGTTCACAGATCTCATCAAGATTTCTCAGTATGCCGGAGCCATTTTTGTGGCTGCTTTATGCCTGAAATGCTGGCCTCCCAGGAACTCCTTTAAATGTCCCAATCATGTTGAAGTCACATGATGTAAGGTCAAGGCTGTATGGGGAATGTGACAATAACTCCGAGCTGAGTTCCTGTAATGTGCAAGTGATGTTGGTGAAAGATTGTCTGTACAGTTCCACAAGCTGGTGACAAGTTATCCGTCAGTTTTCAAGGATCAGGTGTTCTGGCTTCGGGCCACGTTGGCTGGGATCGTCATTAATCTTTTTAATACGTTTGCACTATTCAAATGTTTTATTGCGGCCAAGAGTCTCATCACCCTACTGTGACTGAAGGCTTCTGTTCAAGTCAATCAGTTTTACACCTTTACAAGAAATTTCATAATAATTCGCGGTTTAACTTGAACCCCCCTCGTATCATTATACAAAGTGTACCTTTTCAGCCCACTGGAACAGCTGATCTTCAGCAATATAGCAGGTACACTGGCAGATAATAACCTGTGGCAAATAGGAAAAATCAAAAACTTTTTAAAACACTCGACAAACATATGCGGCTCTGAACCTGTGTGTGTGTGTGTGTGTGTGTGTGTGTGTGTGTGTGTGTGTGTGTGTGTGTGCTCACAGATGGACAGCTCTTCTGCTGGTAGAAGACACAGCCAGGTTCTCCAGGGAGGGGAGCTTTATCTGGGCGAGTGGAACCACGACTCCTTTCGTTCCACAGAGACACCCACCCAACCTGCGTCCAGGCCTCAGAATTAAGAATGTACGCGGAAACAAAACCTGGTCCCAAAGACATAGCAATGAATAGATACATAGCACAAAAACAATGGAACACAACATCCCCTATTGCTGCCTATTTTCAGCTGAGGTACTGATAGTGGAAAACGATTTTAAAAAATGTTGTTGATTGAGTTGATCTGTGGTATGATATTAACTAATATGTATTCTATATGAAAAAATTTATATGACTTTATGGAGGATCACCTGCAGCATTTGGTCCCACTGCTATGATCAGATCCGAGCATTGGAGCTTTTCAGAACTGTCTCGTGCTTTTGAAACCTCTGGACACCACCTGATATGAACCTCTCTGCATAACACAGAAGAATAATTTCTCATATTAGTGTCTGCATCCCATGTTACTATTCCTGCAGTATAGAGCATTACTCACACTGTGCACTGGTTACTAATTTAGCATGCCCCTTTTTCTTCTTAGACATTTAATCATGTTGAATAAATCATTATTCTACATGACTAGAGACTTTAATGTCTTCAATTCATCACAGTTTTATTTATATAGCACTTTTAACAATGGTCACTCTTGCAAAGCAACTTTAAAGAATTAAAAAATCTCCATGAGACAGCAATATATAGAAACCTTCAGGGAACCCATCCTCATTTGGGTGATGCCTTGAACAAACAAAGATGATGCTTGCTTAATTGCTTAATTTCTCAACCTACTCAAAAGCAAAAAAATGCTCAAAAAATGGCAATAGTGTGCAAAGCTTCATGAATAAAAAAAAAATAAAAAAACATTCAAACCACCAAGAATACTGAGAATCTCCTGAATAATTTCTTACAAGCATCCACATATAAGCCAAGGCTTTCCACAGACACAAAGTGACACTATAATGTAGTGTTTGACATAAATACTCATTATGTAGACACTGTTCCTTTAGACTCAGCAACTACAATTGCTAATTACACTAAAAGTCATAGGTGCACCCTCATGCCTACAACCACATTACAGCTGTGCTATATCCAGAAGTATGGTACTCCCTCTTTTGTTGTTTGTTGGAGTTTTGGTTGCTCCCATCGAGGGCTCACCACAGCGGAGATGCAATCTAAACACAACTTGGCATAGGTTTTCCGGATGCCCTTCTTGACGCAAAACCTCCCATTTTATCCAGTCTTGGGACCGGCACTGCATCCAATAATGGGAATTGGGCATTAGGTGAGAGATGAACTCGGGCATTCCACATGGTAGGCAAGAACCTCTAATACTAATGCTACCTCTCATGTAATATTATTGAAATAGACACTGTAGAGAGTCTGCTACCTGAGCATCACTGTACACCCTATCCAGGTTCAACCAGATTAACATTGGTCATCTCCAAACACCTCGGGTGGGTGTGTCACTCATTCCACTGTGCTATAGGTTTTGCAGATGTTTCTCCTCACCCCTGGTGGTCAGGAGGGGGTAAAACAGAGTGCTGGTTCTGTATGTAGATGTCCTCTGTACACACCAGACAACTACATGGGTCATTTCAAACTAGCAAAAAAGTGGATGTTGAGGTCAATATCAAACTGTCAAAATCAGAGGAGAAAAGTATAGAAAGGCAAAACAATAATGGCAATATAAGTGAAATTATGAACCAAAAGCGAGACATTTGCATTAAAAAAATACAAAGATGATGTGATAAGAATTAGACACAACAACCTTAATGGCACTCTATTTATAGTAGGTAAACACCCAAAAGGACTCTGTGAGGAATTCCAGCAGAGGGAGACTGTTGAGTATGTATTGCGCTACATACTCAACATATGCAGGAACATATGCAGGAGTGGCTAGATATGGCGGCACAGTTCCAAGAACTAGGAAGACTTGAAAGCAATGTTAATGATCAGGGAAGGAAGCACTTAATGTTGTTTTTGCAAAAGACTGGACAGGCAAAACTGCTTTAAAGAACAGGGAAAATTAGGAAACTAGGTGGTGGTGATGCAACCTACAAAACTCCAACTAGAACTGTACTGTACTGTAGTACTGAGAGGAAACGTGTAGAGAAGAAAGAGTGTGTGGAAGTACCGGATAAAGCAGATGAAGAGTTCAATACATACACAAACACAATCTTGGAAAGATGCATTCAATATTTTAAGGAAGTTTTGTCAGGGACCTACAGACATACAGTTGGTGGTAATGTACAGTAACCCGTCTACTGGATTCCAACAGCCATTAAACAAAGAACCAGCACAAATCTGGTGGGAACGCAAAAAAAAGGTTTCAGGGAGTAATGGGTGGAAAACAACAGCATTAATATAAGATATTACGTCATGCTCGTCGTGACTTTGTTGAAATCCTGGACATGCACGCGCACAAGAATGTATACGGTGTCCATAGAAACCTATTTGCACACGTAACTACTATCTTCTCTTCTCTAACCGTATGTGGGGAGGAGCTAAACCGAAACCGAAAGCAACCGAAAACTAGTAAAAACCCAAGCGTGCTCAGTCATTCAGGCTTATAGGTACACTCTCAGCTGCACAAACAAAGCTTTACGGTCATATTTAATACGTGGAAACGTATTATGTTTAAACAAGCTAGCCTGCTAGAACAAGTTACCAGTCAAACTTCTGGTCTGGACAACTTCAATCTTCATAAGCTAAACAGACATCAGGCTAAGACTGCCTCACAAATTTATTTAATCTGAGTAGGAAATAAACAAACACTTAGGAAAAACTCCAGTACCTTCTGCAACGCACTTATAACCTTTTCACTCAGTCATTATAGATTCGTACTTGAGTAATTTAGCTAACATACTAGCTAAACAATAACACACCGTTTCTCTTCTATTTCCCGACGTATTTGTAAATCCTCTTCGTTTTCTTCCTCTTCGTCATCGTAATCATCCTCTTCCACTGCTCTTGAATAGACAGATAAAACCTCACCAAAAAACGTTGCCATGTTTACAGAAGTCTCGTGCAACACACACCTAGCGAACTAACGTCCTGGTTTTTCTTCTTTCGAATTCGAAGCAGCTGATGTTCAACTGGAATGTGTATCAGCGCAACCTCCTGGACCGGAGTAGAAACCGACACTAAAATTTCTTGATATACAAAATTAAATTGTGTCAAGACACATTTTAAAAAAAAATAATAATAAAAAAAATCCTTCAAAATGAAAGGTTAAATACAGTGAAAATAAAATACAAATATTTGAATAACTACTTACAGTCCTTGCTTAGTATTTTGAATTAACTTGTGTCTTTGTTGTGCTTTTTTGTTATACGCTATTAGGTCAGGATGCATGATGGCATGAATTCCCGCCACAGGGTCTGTGTGCATGGAGTTTGCATGTTCTCCCCATTCCAGGTGGGTTTCTTCCACGTCCTTTGGTTTTCCTCCCACAGGCCAAAGACACGTATTTAGTATTGCTTAAGTAGTGTGTGAATGAGTGTGTGTGTTTGTGTGGTGCCCTGTGATTGGTTGGCACTCCACCAGATTGTACCCTGCCTCGTGCCCTCCATAAGTCTCCTGAATGTGTATACAGGATGAAGCAGTACAGACGATTGGGGAATGAGTGAGCATTTAGGTCAAAATTTTGTGGACATTTGAATGCCACACCTGTATGTTTTCAAGATTCAAGAGATTTTGTTTGACATTTGTACACATACCAAGAGTATGAGTGCATAGGATTTTTCTTTTGTGCAGAAGCTGTCTAAGTCAGGGATAAAACAAAAGAAAGATAACAAAAGTAGAATAAACATAAAATACAGGAATAAATAATAGAAGGATTTGAACTATCTGACTGTATTACACTAAACCTGATCCCCACATATCAAACTATTGCACAAAAATTTTCAAATTGGACTTTTTCTTGAGGCTTTTTCTTTTTCTTGTTTTCTTGACTTTTAATTGTACATTTGATAACACATTTTTATATTGCGCTTTGCTCTCTGATAATAAATCGGTGAAGGATAGTAACTGAATCGTATACCAGATAAATGAACATTGGTTATAACAGAGGGTCTCTATATGACAGAGATAAAAACTAACATGGGTGAGACAGACATGCTCTTTTCTTCCCTCTGACTGAAGTCTGACTGTGGCAGAAAAGAAACATGTTTTGTGTGGGATTATACTGTCCAATCTGTGTATTGTATGTTTGTGCATAAGCAGAGAGTGATCTGGGTGGTGTGTGTCCCTGAGGGAACTTTTTTCCTGCAGCATTGTGTGCATAAAGTGTCCATGATCCAATGAGGTCAGATCCAGTGGTCCTTTTGTGCTTGTTGAACATTCTATTCCAGATTTAACCCTCTATATTAACCTCAAAGCAGGTCACTCAGGTTCCTCCTGTTCAAACTGTGAAAAACAGCCATGTCTCATTTTATCATTGTTATGCTGGGATATGATTGGGATTTTTCCAGTTTGGTCGAACAGCATTCAGACAGCATCAACTGTCATTCTCATATTGTGATTTACCGTTTGCATACATTTTAATGTCCCTATCTTACAATGAGATATGAAGTCAGAATTATATGTTTGTAGGCCTGTTTTCTCTTTCAGTGACGACTTTATTGCCACATTTCACAACAAAAACTCTTATATGCAAACTGTTATATGCAAAAGTTGCAAACAACTTTTAAAACATAGTCAAGAGGTGTGAATAGATAGATAGATAGATAGATAGATAGATAGATAGATAGATAGATAGATAGATAGATACTCAATTAATTAAACAAATAACTTTCTCATCTAACACTGTGAATGAAAATGAATGTGCATGTAGAGTTAAAATCCTCTTTAGCAAGGCCTGTAAGTAATAACTGCTCCTAGAATTTTAGTCAAATGAACATATTTTAAAATTCATCATCAGTGTCCTGGTCATTCGTTCCATAGGGCTTTTCGAGTTGTCCTGGTGAATCTGTAAGCATTCTTTCCCCCCAGTGTATGTGTGGACCTATGTTTAGAATTGAAAACAGGAAGAACTTGTTGTTGCAGACCATGTGAACATAGGCTCCTGTAGATGTGAGCATGCAATTTGTTTACAGTCTGGAGCAGTGTAGGTCATGTGACTGCAGGAAGATGGAATGATCTTCATATCATAGTCTGCTGTGGAGCTTTACAGTTTCGGGGCTCTAAAGAATGGAGCCCTGAAACTGGAGAATTTTCTCAAATACTTCTTATAATTGTGTCTTGTAGATTTGCAGCTTTGTATTATGTGCCATCACAAATATTAAATAAGTTAAATATTGTATTTATAGCAATGGGGGAAAAATCTATCATCTGATTGCTTGTTCATTGAAGTATTTAGATACATTCCATTTAATAATTTTTTGTTTGTTTGTTTTGAAAATAATATACAATATAGCATAGGTTTTATTAATATACAGCATAGGATTTATTACTACATTATTTACTTTTATTGGCACAGTGATGTTTTGTGCTGCGTGTTGGATTCTTGGAGCTTTTTTGTTCCTGAACTTTTCACCAAAACAATATGTTGGCATTCACACCATGCAAGTGACAGAAACATAATATTTTTGACAATTATGGCTCTTGATTCTACCTGTAACACATGTACCTCCGCAGCTCAGGGGAATAAGATCTAGTTCCCTGGATTACTGAGTTGACGGTTTGTCCCCACCTAGTGTGTCAATGTGTGTACTGCCTGCACTTAAGCACTAAATAATGAGCACCTGTGATTCCCTTGTGTGTCTGACCATATATTCCAGTCGAACCCATAGAGCTTCGCCTGTTCACTGTTGTGCATGTTGTGTTTTGTCACTGTGTCTGCATGTTTGTTAACGGACTGTGTCTCCTCTCTTGTTCCCCCAGGACTGAGCAGCGTCTGCAGGTGTGGTGTTTTTAAGGCGATCGAGTCGCCGCCAGTCACCCGGGCTTTACGGTTTACGAAACCTTTTTGTTATATGTTTTTTAGTTCTTTTGTTTGCCCACCTGCAGACCCAGGAGGTTTAAAGAAACTGGGAAAACCAGTATCAGACATAAATACATAAAGGGGCAGCAACATGAAATTGAGAGCCTTGCCCGAGCGGTTAACGACCTGGCTCACAGTATGGAGCAGCTAATGCTCCGACGACCTTCCATCTTCTCTCCTGGGTCACGCTCCACACCATCACCACCACGTCCCACCCCGCCGGAGAGGTATGCTGGTAATCCGGAGGGGTGCAAACGTTTTCTCCTGGCCTGTGAGCTATGTCTCGCAGAGTATCCGGACATGACGGACTTACAAAAAATCAGTTTTGTCACTCAACAGCTCACAGGTGCAGCGATGGATTGGGCCACAGCAGTGTGGAGCGCAGGTGGGATGGCCGGGCTCAACTACCAGCAGTTTCTCTCGGATTTCCGCACTGTGTTCGACCAACCCGGATTAAGGCAGAACGGGGGAACAACAGCTGCTGAGGCTGAAGCAAGGAAACACCACCGTCGCGGACTATGCTATTAAGTTTTGGGTGCTGGCTGCAGAGAGTGGATGGAGTGGTGTGATCGTAGCCTGCTGGCTCGGTTCAGAGACGGGTTACAACCTGAGGTGCAATTAGAGCTCGCCTGCCGGGACACAGGAATGTCACTAGATGAGTGCATTGCACTGGCAATCAGGCTGGATCAGCACCTCCGTAGCCAGAAACGTCACCTCCCCCCGAAAACTACAGCAAAACGGTCAGATTTATCCTGACCAGCTATCATAATCCCAATTTCGATTGGGTCAAGTTTCGCATCATATCCTGGGCCCCTAGATGTGCTAAAACATGTATACCGCCGACATTGACGGTCCAAACCACCTCAATTGAAAGCCCGCATGCCCAAGTATCAATAAATGTGCCATCAGAGTATGAACGGTTTCAAGACGTGTTTAGCATTAAGGCAGCAGCACGACTTCCCCACCCCCATCGGCCGTGGGACTGCGCGATAGAAATTTTGCCGAGGAAAACACAGCCGAGCTCGCGCATTTATCCATTGTCCATGGAAGAAACACAGGCTATGGAGGAATACGTGAGTGAAGCTCTCCAGCAGGGTCTCATCAGCAGGTCCACGTCACCCGACTCGGCAGGTTTTTTCTTTATCGATAAGAAAGAGGGGGGCTTACGCCCCTGTATTGATTATAGAGGACTCAGTGCAGTAACAATAAAGTACAAGTACCCACTGCCGCTGGTACCAGCCGCAATCGACCAACTCCGAGGCGCCTCCATTTTTACCAAACTCGACCTCCACAGCGCATATAATCTCGTTCGTGTGCGAAAAGGCGATGAATGGAAGACTGCGTTTAGCACGACATCAGGACATTATCAATATAATGTAATGGCGTATGGATTGGTAAAAGCACCTGCGGTGTTTCAGGGGTTCATGAACGACGTGTTTAGAGATATGATAAACCAGTATGTTATAGTGTACTTGGATGACATCTTGGTATACTCCCGGTCATATCCTGAGCATGTCCAACATGTAACGCAAACACGGGCTCTATGCGAAGGCGGAGAAATGGGATTTCCACAAGGAGGAGGTTGCATTCCTCGGCTATCGCATAGGGCCACAGGGGGTCGAAATGGAGATGACCAAGGTCACGACAATGCAACAATGGCCGGAACCCAAGTCAGTGAAGGCGCTACAAAGTTTTCTGGGCTTTGCAAACTTTTATAGACGATTTATTCGAAGCTTTAGTATGTTGGCAGCGCCGCTCACAACCCTCCTGAAAGGGAAACCAAAACGCCTGCGTGAGTTTCCGCCGGAGGCACGCAAGGCATTTCAGTATCTTAAGTCAGCATTCACTACAGCACCTATTCTAAAATTACCCAACCCAACCAAGCCTTTTTTGGTCGAGGTCGATGCCTCAGAAGTAGGGATCGGAGCGGTGCTGTCACAACGTCAAGGCAACCCAGAAAAACTCCACCCCTGCGCTTTCTTCTCGCGTAAACTAACACCTGCCAAGCACAACTATGATATTGGCAATCGCGAGCAGCTAGCAGTAAAAGCGGCGTTAGTGCTGGAGTGGCAGCACTGGTTGGAGGGAGCTGAACATCCATTTATAGTCCTGACCGATCATCGCAATCTCGAGTACATCCAACAAGCGAAAAGATTAAACCCTCGCTAAGCCCGATGGGCGCTGTTCTTCACGTGCTTCCGCTTCACAATTTTCTATCGTCCCGGGTCCAAAAATAAAAAAGCAGACGTTTTGTCTAGATATTATATTGCACCCGAAGGCACTTTTGAACCTGAGCCCATCTTGTCCTCGTCTCTCGTGGTGGCACCAATCATGTGGGACCTCAACTCGGAGATCGCACAGGCAGCACGGTCTCATCCCGCGCCGTGACAATGCTCTCTGGGAAGAACCTATGTGCCGGCGTCACTGCGAGAGTGAGTGACGATACAAGCCCACACCAGTGTGGCAGCCGGACACTCCGGCATAATTCGCACTGCTAGAACCACAGTACTGGTGGCCAAACATGCAGAGGTCGGTAAGAACAGTTGTTTTGTCTTGTGCAGTATGTGCGGCAACTAAAATCCCTAGACACCTGCCTGTTGGTAAATTAATGCCCTTAGCAACACCAAACAGATCGTGGTCCCATATTTCAGTGGACTTTGTCACGGATCTGCCAGTTTCAAAGGGATACATGACTATTTTGATTTTGATTGATCGCTTTTCTAAGGGATGTAGATTCATCCCCTTCAGCTCTCTCCCGTCAGCCTTCCAGGTGGCAGAAACCCTCTTTTCAACTGTGTTCCGTTGCTACGGCATACCCAAAGATATTGTGTCAGATCGTGGTCCCCAATTTATCGCCCGAGTCTGGAAAGCTTTCTTTCAGAAATTGGGAACCACTGTTAGCCTAACGTCGGGCTATCATCCCGAGTCAAATGGGCAGGCAGAGCGGACTGTCCAAGAACTTGTGAAGTATCTTCGAGCATATTGTAGCAGCCATCAGCACGAATGGGCAGAATGCTTAATCTGGGCGGAATATGCACAAAACTCGCTACGTCACTCCGCAACCGGCTTAACGCCCTTCCAATGTGTACTTGGGCATCAACCTCCGCTGTGTCCCTGGGACACCACACCCATGGTGGATGAGTGGTTTAAAAAAGCGGAAAAAGTATGGGAGGATGCACACAGCAGAATCTCCCAAGCAGTTCATCGCTTTAAAAGGTATGCCGATAGACAACGAAGGGAAAGTCCTCCGCTCCAGGTAGGCGATAGAGTATGGCTCTCAACAAGGGATCTTCACCTTAACCTTCCGTGCCGTAAGCTCATTCCCAGATATATAGGTCCCTTTCCCATTCTGTCTCAAATAAACCCGGTATCCTATAAATTACAGCTTCCAACTCATTTACGCGTTTACCGTTTTCCATATTTCTCTTCTCAGAACAGTGATCCGGGGGCCGCTGGACGAGGGCGTGGCGGAACCAGCAATCCCCGGAGCAGTGGAGATCCCGCGTTCAGAGTCAAAAAACTGCTAGACTGCCGGAGGAGAGGGGGTTCCCTTCAATATCTAGTGGATTGGGAAGGGTACGGCCCGGAGAAACGGAGCTGGGTGCCGGCCAAAGTCATTCTACATCTAGATCTAATCACTGAGTTCCATCAAGCTCGGCCGGACCGCCCACCGCCGCGACATCCGGGTCCCACCCCCCCACCGGCAACCCAATCAGGTCGGCGGGCTCCGACTCCCTCCGGTAACGCGGAGAAAGCACTCACACCCCCTTCGGGGAGCCAGTGCATGCCTGCACTTAAGCACTAAATAATGAGTACCTGTAATTCCTTTGTGTGTCTGACCATATATTCCAGTCGAACCCGTAGAGCTTTGCCTGTTCACTTTTGTGCATGTTGTGTTTTGTCACTGTGTCTGCATGTTTGTTAGCGGACTGTGTCTCCTCTCTTGTTCCCCCAGGACTGAGCAGTGTCTGGGCTTTACCTTTTTTGTTATATGTTTTTTTAGTTCTTTTGTTTGCCCACCTGCAGACACAGTCTGGGGAGGTTTAAAGAAACTGGGAAAACCAGTATCAGTGAAACAGTGGACTTGAGTTAATAAGAAAAAAGGAAGTAAACATTTCTCAGAATGGAATCTGCTTCTGCGCCCGATTCTTCTAGGAGAGACATGACACTACCCAATAAAATCACAGCTTTGGCAATGTTATAAACCACACTAAGATCCACTTCTCTGCGCTAAGTATGAAGTGCCGGCTTTGTCTTTTTTCAACATCTATATAATTGTGTCTGTGATGAATGTGTTATAATTGTGTTTATAAACTGACAAATGTAAGAAGTGTATTTCCATTTTATTGTAATTTTTTTGTATTACATGTAATCATTCGTATGTGTACAAACATTTCATAAACATACAGAAATGTCCTCTTGAGGGAAGGTAAGTGTGAGCAAAGCAGGAGTCCAAGCGTGAGTGAAAATGTCTATCAAAAGCAGGTGAAATTGCAAATCACACACTGTACCAATCATATTCGTATACATAACACAAATATACAGTACATAAATAGTGTTATATACAGAATTCGTCTGGCACCAACCAGTTTAAGGACAGAATTGAGTGGGCAGGGGACCTGAATTTAAAAAAGACTCCATTTGCATCAGTAATATGCAGTTTGCCGACAATGACACCTACGTCTGCGATGTGAAGATGTAGCAGGCAAACCTTCAGTGACCAAATGCAGAGCTTTGATGAATGGTAAATAATGATTTTGTGTATTATTAACATAAACCAAAACCTAAACTTTAAATTGTCTCTGTTCATTACATGAATGTACTCCCTAAAAGTATGTGTACACCTCATCCTAATTATCACACCCATGTATGACCTTAACCGCATTGAATGCCTCTGTGATGAACAGGAAAACCAACTGCACAACAGATCTCTTTGCCTGACATTACTAAAGCTCTTGTGGCTGCATGAATACAAATCTCAACATCCACACTCGAAAATCTAGTTGAAGGTCTTCCCAGAAGATTGGAATTGTTATAACAGGAAAGGAGGGCTAAATGCACATCTAAGGTGTATTTGTCAGGTGTCACAAACATTTGGTCATATAATGTATCATATCTTATCTATATAGTAATAGGATTTTTTTTCTGTGATGTTTTGTTATTTTCATCAATTTTAAAGACTTGTCTAATGCTGTTCACAGAGTTTGTGCCTCAGAAGAGCTGAGCAGTAGGTGGTGTAATCTGTTCTGTCATCAAAGCAATCCTCAGCATCATAGAATAAAAACTGGCAAGACGCAACTTTTCCAAGATGGACTCATTTAGAAATGGAGACATATGATTTCTTTTTTTTATTTTTTTTACCTTAAACAAATTGAGTACAGAAGTTTTTTTCTATCACAAATAACACAGTGTCTGCACTTGCAAACTTGTTTGTACTTGATTGTCTATATTATATAATCTTTTTGCTAGCAATACTATAATGCTAATATCTATGCTTAAAGTCCATAACATTTACATTTCCTGCATCTGGCAGATACTCTTATGCAGAGAGACTTACTTTCATTTTATTTATACAAATGAGCAAGGATTAGGCCCTTGCTTAAGGCCCTCAGCGGCACCTTTGTAGTGGAGACAAGGGTGAAATCATCATGTGAACTCATGATCTTGTCAGTAGGCCAACATTTTAACCACTGTGCTACCCCTTCCCGTTTCTATTACAAAAAAAAAAATAGACACGAACTGCCCTCAGAAACATCTGCATGAATCAAAATGAAAACAATATTGTGTCTTTAAGTTGGCTTTCAACCAGGTGACTGTCCGAGTGATGGTACAACCTCAAGTGTGTTATTGCTTTTATACAACAGTTCCAAAAACACCATATATTATCAGCAGATTATGCTTTTTTTTTCAGTTATTTTACTCCAGCAAAATATATCCAACCAATTGTGACTGGCAGAGCTGGACACTGACCGATAATGGCCGACAGTGTAATTAACAGGAGTGAAAGTAGGTTTTACCTGTACTGCATGTAGCCAAAATGTTTCGTAAGTTTCACTTTATATTTACACTTGTTGTGCTGTAGAATATAAGCTCCGTTAAATTTCGGGTTCTTAGGTTAAATCCCAAATAGTGTTATGAGCTTTGTAGGGTGTAAAATTATTGTCTTTCTCTCTCCCAAACACACACACACACACACACACACACACACACACACACACACACACACACACACACACACGCTCACACATAAGCTAGTTCTCTTTGTAGCTGTAAATAAAAGAACATGAATGTCTATCCATACTCCATGAATACTATCCATTATCACCGCTTGTGGAATGAATGGCTATCATCCAATCAGATTGCTCAGGCAGAACTAGCTGTTGTAAATGGAGCATACATATCATTCAAATCTTATTCAGTTTCACCTTTTGAACCTTTACCAAAGTTAATTTTGCCAAAACATAATATAGCAAATTCACTTATTAGGAGAGAAAAACATTTAGCAACTAGTGCCCCATCAAATGAATTAATAAATAATTATAGCTAAAAAAATATATTTAAAAAAAGCTATTATAATGCGTCAGCACCAAGTTTGGAAGACAAGTTTGCCTTTAAATCTTTAAACATTTGTTTAAAACATAAGCCCTGGGATATCTGGGATGAAACAGATAAGCAATGGCTTTTTTCTTTTCTTGTGGCAAATAAAGTACTTTCCACGTGAGCTAACAATGACCATATAAAATATCAAAAAACTGTGTAACTAAATAGGTTACAGAAATAAATCCATAGTAATAAGTAAAATGGCTTGATGGCTTGGAGGTCAGCACTGTGGCCTTGAACCTCCAGGTTGAAGTTTCGATTCTTGCTTTAGGTCTGTGTGTGTAATAATTTGACCCTACTGAAGTGGTGACTATTTTGTCCTGGTATATACAAAAAAGCTGAGACTGTCAATGATGTATGAAATATTACTTGCATATTTTGTAACTATGTTTAAAAATCTATGATGAAGGGCCTCCGAGTGGCGCAGTGGTAAAAGCGCTCGCCCTATCATCCGGAGATCGCTAGTTCGAATCCCGGGTGGTGCTGTAACCTCTTGCAGCCGGAGGTCTTGGGAGAGCTGATTGGCCGAGCTCTCTCAGAGGGGAGGAATGAAAGGTACTTAGTGCTCCCACATTAATCACGGCTCTACAGCCAGTCAGGCCGTCTGTGAGCTCGTGCAACGGAGGGAGCGGATAGCGCTGTCCTCCGAGTGTGTTACGCAGCCCCCAACAGTGCGCGAGCGAGCAGTTCAAAAAGATGCGGCGTCACGTGGTTCGGCCCTCCCGGCTGAGTGGTAGTAGTAGCCTTAATGTGGGAGTCACCTAGTGACGGGGAGGAATTGGACACGACTAAATTAGGGGGGAAAAAAATCTATGATGAAATGTTTGTGTCCATAATTATTATCTCTAAATCTGCAAAGTCCGCTTGCTATGTACAGCATTTGCCTTGTTAGGAGAAGTCACTTAAAGTATTGCAAAATAGTCCTGCTTTTTCTTAGTAGCTCTATTTAAAAAGAATGTCTGTGTGGCAAGTGTTGTGCTACTTATATTACCCCTCTTACTTACCTTACTTACTTTATTATGGTATTTTATTGGATAACTACATAATTTAGAAAACTTTAGAATATAACCAAAGAATAACACAGGTACAGTAATGTGAGAAATGAGGAATTTTAATGTAGACATTACATCATGGAAAAGTACCATGACCATAACAACAGATTTAAGTTTGGCAAACATAGACTAATAGAAATGCTTAGGAAAGCACCATAACTTTCAGTTCAGTTTTTTTTTTCCTGGACATCGAGTAAAGGTGGCCAGACTTGCCCAGGAAACCAACCCTCACATGAATATTGATAAACAAATATGAGGGGAAAAGATAATAAGAGAGAAAACTGGGAGCTTTTTCTCTACTCAAAGTTGCCCAATGATTTTTGTTTTTAAATGATTGAAGTCACAGTTCACAATGTAGGTATCTACAACTGAATTAGATGAGAAAGTCCATATAAATTAACAGAGGAAATGACTCTAGGAAGAATAACCTAGTGGAAATCTAGTGGAAGTCACAGTTGTGGATAGGAGGATTGTCATTGTGGATATCTGTATCTATATTTTCATGTTGACTGGAATGGACTGAATTACGGCTAATTGAGCCCGTAATTGATGATGTCATGGGTACGTCACACGAAAGGGCGGGAACACTAGCTTCGGGAATATTACTAAACAATACCAGAGTGCGGATGGAGCTGTGGGAAGTACTTCCGGTCTACCGGATGGTGTAAACACGGGGAACGGGAACGTTAGCTGTGGATCTCTGCGGATTCGGTGTTCTAAAGGATGGAGCTAAGGCTCTCAAATAGCTATTGTAGTTGTGTCTTGTGGCTTTGTAGCTTTGCGTTATGCGCCATCATAG
>JAAGKR010007768.1:0-31752 GCA_011419295.1 Clarias macrocephalus | reverse complement strand
ACACACACTCACACACACACACACACACTCACACACACACACACACACACACACACACACACACACACACACACACACACACACACACACACACACTTATATGATGGAATTCATTTTTATCACTTGGCCTGAAATTGGATTTTGACAGAACTGTCGCTGCCAATGTGATTTCACAACAGAGATAGGACCGCTTTCTCTCTCTCACTCACTCTGAGTGTGTGTGAGCGTCTGTGTGTTACCTGAGCGTCTAAAGCGCTGATCTCTACAATGAAAGGCTAATAAATCCTCCTTCGGGTTCATTGTCCCTATAATGGGGTGCTTGACCTCAGCTTTAGGATGCTTTCGTGCCTGCGTGCTTCAGTGCAGTTTACACAGCGGTGTACTGCAACATACACAAGAAACAAGTGAGTATGCGCGTGAATACTGACGCACTAAGAAAGGAATTTATGGAAATGGCGAGATCAAAGCAGTGCCATGTGATTCTTCTGTAGGGAAAATCAAAAAGCTGTCCCGTGTGACCGTATGCATCGTCCTCACCGCCCCTTCTTGTCTTTGCCGATAAAATAACAGTGTCTTTGAGGTGTGTGTGGTCAGTTCATCTGTAACTGTATGTGTCTGTATGTGACAGTGTGTAAACGTTGCCTGCAATTCATGTTAACACTCTTCCTTAGGAAAAAGGAAAAACACACACACACACACACACACACACACACACACACACACACACACACACACACACACACACACACACACACACACACAGAGTTCTGTCCCTTAATAGGACTCAGTGGAGCGCTCACTGTGGCCACTGTGGCGTATCGATCTGATTCAGATCTATGTGATACGCTGTTCCCTGTGGAAAGCAGTGCTATTGTTCTGTCTCTCTCTCTCTCTCACACACACACACACACACACACACACACACACACACACACACACACACACACGCTTGTCTTGCTACAGTATACCTCTGAGGACCTTTCACTGACAATATTATGAATGCAGGTAATTAATGCTACGCTTCACCGAAATCCTCCCCTACCCTCAATATCAGTAACCCTAAATTTTTTTTTTTTAAAAAAGGCTCATTTACTGATATTTGTTTTATTTTTAAATACAGACAGCTCTGTCAGACGCTTCATTCCTGTTCAGATCTTCATTCCTATACTTAAGTATTATTTTCACATAATTATACTTAAGTCTTTGAAATTGAACATCTGTACTGGAACCTCATTAGACGAAGGCCGTTCAAGTCAAACCGGGACTAGCGATGAAGGCGTAAATAAAAACAACTGACATTAAGAGAACACTTCAAACACAATACGGTGATGAGACAGTTCAAATGCTTTAAAGAAGGCTGTGTAACTGTGAATAATAATCCTGGCCGTTGAACATTCCACTGTGAGTGGAGCGCCGAATAACTTGTCATTCACCAACATCACGTGCATGTTACAGGAACTCAGCTGGGAGTTATTGCCACATCCCCGGTACAGTCCTGACCTCGCTCCATGCCATTGCCACATGTCTAAGCTATTAGTGGAGTTCCTGGGAGGCCAGGAGAAAACAGTCATGGAGAAAACGTTCTACCTTGATGGTATCCAAGCACTAATGATCCTCTGGGATAAGTGCATTAGTGCAGCAGGGGATTATATAGAGAAACAACCAGAGGTTATACCTTCATAACTGGGATTGTTATTCTGGGCATTCAGAAGTCCCAGTTTGAACTTGTATTTTCATATATAAATACAAATCAAATCTATAAAAAAATTCAGTGGTGTCAGTATAAAAAAAACAATAAAATTCACCAGTAAAGAAAAAAACAACATGTCAAGCATCATGTTTTTGTTTCTTAATACTGTAATTGGTTTGTTTCATTGTATTGCACAATTTAAATCTGTGTGTGTGTGTATACTTTACTGTAGTTCTAGTGGCAATTTCCATTTCGGAATTTACAGCATTTCGCAGACGCCCATATCCAGAGTGGCTTATACTTTTATTGCGCTGTACAAGAGTTAATGCCCATGCTCAAGGGCCCAACAGTGGCAACGTGCTGGTCATGGGGTTTGAACCAGGGACCTACTGAACCGTAATCCAATGCCTTAACCACCGAGCAGCCCCTTTCAGTGTTTTTAGTGTAGGACTCTTACGAACTACTTCTGTATCTTCTTCTATTCAAATTAAAAAAATCTTCTTCTATTTAAATTTTTATCACCTTGGTTTCATTCACTCATTTAGATTGTGTTGTGGTTGAGTATCGTTGGTTTTCCTGCAGTGTGCAACAGTGCTTATGCTATTTGAATTTGTTGTTTACTCTACTGCGCCAGATTTCGCTCGTGAAAAAGATTTTAATTTTTACCAGAATAAATAAATGAAATGAAATGAATGCAGATTAGTCAGCTGTGCTAAGGTTGTTAGGAGCGTAGCTCTACCTCAATACAATCATTCAATATACGCAAAGCCTCATAGAAAATTATGTTTCCTTTAGTTCCTATACTATAGTAGAAGTATCTATAATCTTTTATATTTAGCCATCTTGAGCACTGCATGTTGCTGGAAGAACTGCACATTTTATGTTGTTGGCTTTAAACAAGAACATGTAAATTTATATACTGTATATACTGAAGTGTGGATCTACTTACACTATCCGTGACTCACCTCCAGATCCTCAATCTGTAATAATAACTACAGTGGAACCTTGGATTAGAAGTGGGTTCTTATTCCAAAACACTCGTAAACCAAATAAAATTTTCCCATAAGAAATAATAAAAACTCTAATTATTCATTCCACAGCCCCCCCAAAAAATACATAAAAATAATTAATACAATATATAAAGTAAAAATAAAACAAATTAACCTTTACCTTTAAAAAAAGTTAAAATAAATCCTGACAGATAAGTGTTTCCGTTTGTGTGCACAGGCGCCTGTATTTGTGTGTGTGTGTGTGTGTGTGTGTGTGTGTGTGTGTGTGTGTGTGTGTGGAATTAGCATCTTCCCTCGACTCATCTTACACAGTAAAACTCCTCCTCCCTCACCCCACCTCGCTTTTCAAGTTTCACAACGAACACACACACAACGGAAACATTGTTTTAACGGGAAAAAAAAAAGAAACCTCTCTAATGACACTCGCGTGAGCGCATGCTAACTGAACCACTACTGTAAAGTAAAAAAAAAAAAAAGAACCAGCACTTTACTTTTGAAAAGAATCGCGACAGAGCAGAGTTTCCCGTGTAAAGGATAATGTGTATGTGTGAATGTCTGTGTGAAGCCGGGGAGGGGGGTGTAAAGGCGAGAGAGTGTGTGTGTCGGTGTCAATTTACACGCGCGTGCACACACATAGGAGACACGCTGAAACAGAGAGGGAGATGTTGATTATACTAATAAGAGACGAGCACTAAGCCCCAGCAGGGGAAACGATTACCCACAATTCCGCAGCATAAGATAGAGAAAAATCATTGGCTCAGTTGTGATCATGTGATGCTCGCCGTCAAAATAAGAGCGTATGCGTGATACATGATACTCGGCACTCGTAAACCAAGACTTGCTCGTATTTCAGGTCAGAATTTATTAAAAATCTTTACTCGTCTTGCGGAACACTCGCAAACCGTGTTACTCGCAATCTGAGGTTCCACCGTATTTTGAAGTACACTGTGAATCTAACGTTGCTAACCCTAGCTTGTACTGCATGCTGAAGCAGGATAAAACTTCAGCATAGTCATTTTGAGAAGACGTGATAATGCACCAGAGATTTAGTGTGAATTTTTTTTAAGCCAGTTTCATGGGGTTTTAGTAGCATAAATAAAAGTGTTATATAATAATAATGATGATATCTTCATTTTCAACCCGCTTACTCACTCAGTCAACTTCTATACCACTTTACGCGTAGGGCCTGGAGCCAACTGTACCCCAGGAGACTTGGGGCATGAGGCAGGGTATACTCTGGACGGGGTGCCAATCCATTGTGGGACACACACACAACCTCATTCACACACTACCATTTGCAATTTGGGAATGCCAATTAGCCTAATCTTTGGACAGTAAAGAAAAACTGAGTACCCGGAAGAAACCCACCAAGCACGGGGAGAACATGCAAACTCTGTGCACACAGACCTGAGGTGGGAATTGAATTCAGATCCTGAATGTGCAAAGCGACGGTACTAACCACCAAGACATCGTGCTGCATTTAACCTATTTAGTGACAGTTAAAACAGTTTAGTTAGAACAGTCTGTCTGTTCCTGAAGAGCTGAGGATGGGTCAGTTAGTGAGTACTTTTTTTTTTTTTTGACTTGTTTGTCAGAAATTCTGGTTGGAAAAAAAAAAGTGGGAATTGGTAAAAAAAAAAAAAAAAAATCCTCAAAGCCTTTTCTGGCAACCGCATTCTGATTTGCTAGAATAATTTAATTCTGCAATGGAACAGGGCCAGACACAGCATCTTCAGTACATTCTTAAAAGATTTGAGGACCCACGCCTCTACTTGAATAAGAGTATCTAAATTTAAATTTTAGCTTCTCGGCAGCTTCTCCATCGCTGGATATAAACACACACCCGGAGGTACATTTAACGCTTATATATTGTGTCATGTGTTGACTCTGACAGTGATTTCTCTTCCCCGATGCCTCCTCTCTAATCCGTTATAGTCCGTCTGATAGAGGTGCACAGCTCTGACAGATGACTGACACAATATAAGATTATTGAATTAAGAGAAACACACGGATCTGACACCTGCAATCAGACACGTTATTGATTACTCAACTTCAGAGCTATCCATCATATAACTGAGCTCTAGGCAATACAATGAATTAGATGTTCTACCCAAGCTCTACGTGAAATAATGAAATTTTGTAGACATTAAGCAAAAAAGCAGATTCTGAATTATGATTTTTTTTTTTATGCAAGACATACTGTGTATGAAATGTCTTCCATCATCGTGATTTTTCTTGCTTGCAAACTGAGATAACTACACCCTATGAATAAATGAATCTCATGCAATAAATAAATATGAATAAATTACCCTTGTTATTGTCTTGTGCAGTAATTTCAGAATGAAACAATCCACAGCAGGCACCGTTTAGTCTTTGCAGCCGTCGCTGCTTCACACCCCAGCGAACCTCTAAATTGAGAATATATGGGACGTAAGGAAACTGATTAAACATGGCCTTTTCTCACACTGACCCATGCCTTGAATTTATGGCTTTTTAAAGGTCACCTAGTTAGATGTTTTTTCACCTGGACCTCATCAGGTAAAAGTCAACCATCAACCTTTGCTGTGCTTGTCAAGCTGAAACATTTCACTGCACAGGCTGCACGGTTGTTCATAACCTCCTATGAATTCAACCAATGCTATAAATATAGAGTTCCTGATTCAGGAAATCCTCTACTTCACCGTATTGCTCATGAGAGCATTTTAGACCTGACGGGTTTGGTGGGGGGAAAAAAAAAATCAATGAAAGCTGAAATGTCATGCCAAAATATAGTCTCTGAACAGAACAGGATAATTCTAAAGCCCTCCTACATTTTTTGGCCCATGCACTCTCTGCACCATTTACTGTATATACCATATAAAAAGGAGGAAATGACTTCATCTAGTTTCCCTCAAACCCTTAATTCCTAGGTGGCGTTCATAAGCAACAATGATGAAATATTTCACCCAGGTATAAGGAGAAGGAGAGTGTATCTAAGACACTTGTGTGAAAAAATTTCACTAAAAACAAAAGAGATTTATTATTATTATTATTATTATTATTATTATTATTATTTATTTATTTATTTCTATTCATTCCTAACTGCGCTGTGGAATGAGTTAAATAATAAATGAATAAAGCCCATACATCCCATTTTTGTTACATAATGCCAGTAATCAGACCTTAGAGAAACTGGCCCATATGTAATACCAAGCAAATACTGACATGCCCATGTTATACTGTATGTTAATCAACCATTAACTATATAGTACATCACAGCAATGAATACATTCATTAACCGTCCAATATTCCCTTTCATTACCCATTCAATATTCCCATTCCCAAAAATTAACCACCTAATATTCCCATAACCATTTATTACCCATCCAACATTCCCATTTATTACCCATTTAATATTACCACTGCCAAACATCAATCACCCAATATTCCCATAACCACTTATTACACATACAGTATTCCCATTCATTACCCATCTAATATTCCCATACCCATACATTAATCACCCAGTATTCCCATACCCATTTATTATACAGTATATCCAGGATTGCCATTTCCATTCTTTAACAACCTAATATTCTAATGTACATTCTTTAACCACCAAAAATTCCCATTCCCATATTTTAACCACCCAGAATTCCCATTCCAATTTTATAACCACCCAACATTTCCATTCCCATTCATTATTCCCATTCATTATCCATCTGATATCCCCATTGCCATTATTTAACCATACAATATTCCCTTTCCTATTCATAACCAATTCCGGATTCTGGCAGTTGGTGCAGCTTTAAAAATTCCTATGTCAAGTGCATCTGATGGGTCATTATTACACGTATATCTTATAACACAACATGTGATGTGTAATTATTCATTTCTACAAGATCACGTTGTCGCTCCAGCCTCCTCACACACCCCGACTTGGAACCGAACTCAAAAGGAAAGGCAAGTGATGTTCTATACAAGCACATTCGTGTTGATAGCCCTGTCGGGGCACAACTCACAGGCACAAATGGACAAAATCCTGGTAATATTTTCTACATCATCTACTTAGATTTTTTTTACATGTATGAAATGTAGCACCTACGGTAGGTCTTCCATAAGTCTTTGGTGCCCTAGTCAGCTCAATATTCATTAGCGATTTTCTCTAACTGTTGCTTCTGGCGGCATGGAGACATTTTGTCATTTGGAAAGAATTTATTTCTCAGGATCATT
Source organism: Clarias macrocephalus (assembly GCA_011419295.1). Classification (NCBI taxonomy): domain Eukaryota; kingdom Metazoa; phylum Chordata; class Actinopteri; order Siluriformes; family Clariidae; genus Clarias; species Clarias macrocephalus. Next base: position 24,840 of record JAAGKR010007768.1, on the reverse strand, counting down.
CTGTGGTTCTTCTGCCCACACAAACTCATGAGAGAATTTCAGCCCTCTGTAGAACATGCATCATGCCAGGGCCATCCCAGGGGTCATTATTTTATTGCTTGTGTATGTGGAAAAAGAACAAGGGACAGAAATGTAATAAATATTTAAGACCTAGGACCTTAACGGGACAACTTCTTGTCAATAAGGAACTGACACGAAGCCTGCAGTGCCATATTACATTCATGCATTTAAATAACTATATTACTGCAAGGATAAATAAACTTTGTGCTTCTGACTCCCGGCAAGTGGGAGGTGTTTCAGGATCCGGACGAATTCTGGACAGGGTCATGTGTGGGACGCTAGTGGTCAGGAGAACAGATGACCTCTGGTGCATCTTCCGAACACAAACTGTATATATATATATAAGTTTTATTGAAGCTTATATAAAGAAGTTGTGTGCTTGTCCATATTTGGCAACTGTAATGTACTCAAATGGTATTTGTTTCAAGCACAAAAAAGCAGGCAGTGACATTTTTGTCACAAAATCAAAAGAGACTGGAATGAAGTCGTACTGTAGCAGCACTAAAACGCCACTGATGAGGACGTCTCAGGAGCTGGTTCTGATGCTGCAATGTGTGAAAAAAAAACAAAAAAAAAACACCTCCAACATGGGCAAGTACAATGGAACCGACATCCAACACAGAATTTGTGCTTAAATGCTCAAATGGAAACTCCCTTTATTTGTATATAAAATTCTCTGCTACACTATTGGACTTATCCGAGTGTTTCACTAGTGCTTGGACGCCATCAAGGTAGAAAGTTTTCGCAGTATGCTAGAGTCCATGATTGGACTGCCTGCTTCATGTCTAAAATACGGGCCTCCCAGGAACTCCTTCAACCGTTTCCAGACAAACATCTGGAAATGCCTTGGAGCGCGGTCAGGACTGTACGGGGGACATGGCGATAACTCCCAGCCGAGTTCCTGTAATGTGCAAGTGCTGCTGGTGAGTCAATGTGTGTCCAGTTCCCACAGACAGATTCGTCTCCTGAAAGTTTTTTGTGGATTTTCAAGGCTCAGGCGTTCCACTTACTGAATGTTTGCACCGACCAGATGTGTCTCTTGCACTGTGCCTAAGAGTTTCATCATCGTAGACTTCTGTAAATATCAACCGATTTTATAAATTCATTCATGGGAAAGTTCATCACAAGTCCCGGTTTGAATTGAACGCCCCACTTGATACCGATAGTCGATTGTTTTTAATACAGAAAGGAAGAAAAAAAAAAAGGAAAACATTCAAGGGGATCTCAAATATCCAGAAAAAAAATTTTTTGGACAAAGATGACTTCATGCGTTTATGAATTCTTCTTCAAAATGTAACACTTGTATACATAGAGTCTGAACACACACACACACACACACACACACACACACACACACACACACACACACACATAGCAACAAACATAAAAGCGAGCGAATGGCACGCTGAGGCAGAAAGTGACAGGACTATGGCAAATCGTGTGTGTTGCTTCAATGCGCACACACACACACACACACACACACACACTCATACATTATTCATTGTGCAAGTATGGCACGAGGATTAAGCCGTGCTAGCAGAAAGCCCTAAAGCTCTTGGTGCTTGTGGAGCTCCACAGCCACTGAAGTCTGCAAAACAAACTGCAAAGCTCATGAAGCCACAACGTGCCAGAGTCATTTCAACTGTCCTGCTCCGGCACTAACTACGTATATTTTGCTGATTTAGACATTGGGCATCATTTATCAAACTGGATACACACTTATTTATTTATAAATCATTCATAAGCGCATTTACACAAGAAATGTGGTATTCATGAATCTACTGCCATTTAAAAAAATGACTCGTGCTCCTGGTTGCGTGCACATTTACACATGATTAACGTAAACCTCGACTGATCAGCTTTAAATCACTAAATGTGCTACAGTACGAATTTCTGTTTTTTTTTTTTTGTTTTTTTTATTTTATACAGATTATGTTGAAAAAGTTTGCATATTTCAGTTTTTGTAATTAATGATGAGGATATTATGGTTAGCACGTTGCATATTCAGGGTGGGGGTTCGAATCTCACCTTCTATAGTTTGGGCAATAGATTGCACATGTAGACATACAAACCAAATCATGTTTTCTTTTTTTTTTTTTTCTCTCTTAGTAAAACGACCTTTTTAGCACTGTCGCCAAGCACCTCCAGGTTTCGGGTTCGATTCCCGTCTCTGTGTGCATGGAGTTTGCATGTTCTCCCCGTGCTTGGTGGGTTTCCTCCGGGTACTCCGGTTTCCTCCCGCAGTCCAACACCAATTAGCCTAACCGGCATATTTTTGGACTGAGGGAGGAAACCCACCTGGGAGAGCATGCAAACTCTATGCACACAGACTCGGGGTGGGAATCGAACCCGGACCCTGCAGGTGCAAGGTGATATTGCTAAACACTAAGCCGCGATACCACGGCATACTTTGGTGAAATGTACAGTGAGACGATGCTCATTCGACAATGCTCTTGGGTTTAGTAATGATTATACAGTTATTTATTACCTTTGAAAACAAATTCCTCTATGAGTGACAACCCGTCAAAAAGTCAGAAATACAAATACATTAACACGTGCGTATTCTTTAACCCACTGCTGCTTTTTCACTTATGCACCATTCTTATAGAACAGGGAAGGAATAGAATACACACTGAAAGGTTAAAGAAGTGTACTTTAAGTTACCATCAGTACATCCTGTAGGTCACATTTATCTCCTGAGCGGTCACGCTGTAACAGGATTAACACCTGAGGATGATTATTTGGGCTTTGGGGGTTTCTCCTTAGGATCACTGACAGTATTCATTACTATGGATTTTCTTGCTTGTAAGGTGTTAGGTTAATGGGCTTTTTTGAAAATAGCGAAACTGTTTATTAGCGATGTGAGATTGGAGCCTGGAGAGTGGGATATGTGCAGAGACTTCCAGAAATATGTGGAAAAAAAAAAACTCATTTATTTTTAGTCGCCAGTTTATTCTGAGCAGGATCCAAAGCCTACTGTGTGCCAGGAAGGAGGAAGCAATACACCCTGGACAGAGCAACACACAATTCAATTCAATTCTAGTTTTATTGTGTTTTTAATAATAATAATTTGTCCAAAGCAGCTTTGCAAAATTAAAAATGTATGAAAATAAATTAGAACATTTTAGAGAAAATAGTACAGACTATAAGGAGGAGCGGCCGTAAAACTCCCTGAGATTACAATAGAAATAAACGTTTATTATAGGAAACAGACTCAACAGGGAACCCATCCTGATTTGGGTGATAACCAGTGTTGGGGGACGTTACTTCTTAAAGTAACTAATTACATTACAAAATTACTGTCATTAAAAAGTAATCAGTTAAATTACAGCGGTACTTTCTGATAAAAGTAACTAGTTTGAGTACTTTTCCACTGCAGAAAATGAAAACTCCTTTGTGCTTCCTCATGCATGTTGTTTTAGTCAAGACCTTTATAATTATCCTACCATCATCACTCAGCCAAGTTTGGCCCACAATCTGTTACCAACTAACAGCAGGAATAACAGAGGGGGGCGAGTTATAGCGGGGGCGGGGCTTGCAGGACGCCTTTCACAAACACACACACACAAACAGAATCACTGCTGTCTGGCTCACGGATTACATTTTTGAAAATACAACTAAATAACTGAGTACAGTGGAACCTTGGATTACGAGCATAATTCGTTCCGGAAGTGGGCTCATGTTCCAAAACACTCTTAAACCAAATCATCATTTTACTATAAGAAATAATGAAAACTCAAATTATTCAATCTTTGCTCGGTTTGCGGAACACTCGTAAACCACATTACTCGCAATCCGAGGTTCCACTGTACTTAAATGGCGGACCTAACGCGTTAGATTACTCGTTACATCAAAAAAGTAATCCGAGTACTCTAACACCTAACACTCTGTGATAACAGATAGTATTACAGATTCATTTCAGTAATTCTATTCCAAAAGTGAAACTCTTATATTACATAGATTTATTACACACAGACTGATATATTTAAAGTGTTTTTTTATTTTGATGATTCAAACCCAAAATTCAGTCTCATCAGCTAATTAACTCAAAACACCTGCAAAGGTTTCCTGAGCCTTTAAATGTTCTCTCATTCTGGTTCAGTGGGCTAACCAGTCATGGGGAAGACTGCTGATAGTCGTCATTGCTGAAGCTGGCTATTTACATTAATGGAAGGAAAAAATGTTGTAGAAAAAGGTGCACAAGCAACAGGGATAACCTCAGCCTTGAGAATTTGGGGCAGATACACAACACGTGGACTGCAGCTGGAGTCAGTGCTTCAAGAGCCACCACACACAGAGACGTATCCAGGACATGGCCTACAACTGTCACATCACTTGTGTCAAGACACTCTTGAACCTGAGACAACATCAGAGGCGTCTTACCTGGGTAAAGGACTGGACTGTTGCTCTGTGGACCAAAGTCCTCTCTCAGATGAATGTAAATTTAGCATTTTATTTGGTAATCAAGGTCCCAGTGTCTGGAGGAAGAGAGGAGAGGCACCGAATCCAAGTTGCTTGAAGTCCAGTGTAAAGTATGAAGTCAGTGGTGGTTTTGGAGCCATGTCACCTGCTGGTGTTGGTCCAAGGTCAGCGCAGTCGTTTACCAGGACGTTTTAAAGCACTTTATGCTTCCTTCGGCTGACCAGCTTCATGGAGATGCTGATTTCATTTTCCAGCAGGACTTGGCACCCGCCCACATTGCCAAAAGTACTAATTACCTGCTTTAAGGACCCTGTGCTTGATGGACCAGCAAACTCACCCGACCTAAACCCCATAGAGAATCTATGAGCTATTGTGAACAGGAAGATGCGAGACACCAGACCAACCAACGCAGAAGACCTGAATGTTGCTAACCTTGCTTCCACAACACCTCAGCAGTGCTACAGACCGATCACCTCCATGACCCACCGCACTGCTGCAGTAAGGGAGCCCTGACCATGTATTGAGTGCTGAACATGTTCATGCTTTTCAGTAGTCCAACATTTCTATGTTAAAAATCTTATTTATTTATTTATTTATTTATTTATTTACTGGTCTTAAGTAATATTGTAATTTTCTGAGATACTGAATTTTGGGGTTTTCATTAGTGTTATGTAAGCCATAATCATCAATATTAAAAGAAATAAACACTTTAAATATATCAGTGTGTGTGTGTGTGTGTGTGTGTGTGTGTGTGTGTGTGTGTGTGTGTGTGTGTGTGTAATGAATCGATATAATATGAATTTCATTTTTTAAAATTGAATTACCGAAATAAATCAACTTTTTGATGATTTCATTGAGATGTACTTACATAACTCACACACCATCACATATCCAAACCCACACACACCAAACCACTAGCAAAACCCACATTGGTCACTGAAATAACACGAAACTGACTAAAGAATAACTAATAAAAATCAAGCATTGCTTTTGAATTATGGTTCAAAAGTAGTGTTTTATAAAACAAGCAAAAACAGCCTGGACAAAACTGAGAATATAAGTGCTGAGCAACAAGCTGAGGGCCTGTCTTATATGAGGTCATAGTAGTAAAATTAATTTGGCTTGCTTGAGAATGTTTTGGGCGGCGCAGTGGTGTAGTGCTTAGCACTGTCGCCTTGCACCGCCAGGGTCCGGGTTCGATCCCCGGCCAGGCTCGATTCCCGTCTCTGTGTGCATGGAGTTTGCATGTTCTCCCTGTGCTTGGTGGGTTTCCTTCGGGTACTCCGGTTTCCTCCCACAGTCCAAAGACATGTAGATTGTCATTGGCGTTCCCAAATTGCCCGTAGTGTGTGAATGAGTGAGTGTATGTGTGTGTGTGTCTATGCCCTGCGATGGATTGGCACCCTGTCCAGGTTGTACCCTGCCATGTGCCCTAAGTCTGCTGGGATAGGCTCCAGGCCCCCTGTGACCCTGAATACAGGATTAAGCGCTATAGGTGATGAGTGAGTGAGTGAGAATGTTTTGCTTGGACATCTGTCGAGAGTCTATAGACAAAAGTCTACAAAAAAAAAAAAGTGTTACAATTAACCATAAAAAGCGGTAAACTTCAACCAAATCAATTTTAAACATGATAATTCTTTCCTTTAAAACTGTTATCCCGGTTAAATTTAGTTCACTTTTATAATGAAATCCGCTGGTTTCAGGGCTCTTAAAGATCTTGGCACAGTTTATGAGACTACTGTATGTGTGTTATACTTGTTTCTGTTTCAACTAGTATTTAGGGCCTTTTTTAAGTAGAAAAAAAAAAAATCTATTCCTGTAGAAAACCCACACTGACATGGGGAGAACATGCCAAACTCCTAGCAGAGAGAAACCCAGGCTCAGGATCGAACCGGGAACCCTGGAGCTGTACGGAGGTGGCAACGTTTCTCTATTAAAAAAAAAAAAAAAAAAAAGGTACGAAAATAAACTTTGTGTATGGGTCATTCTGTGTCAAGTCAGACAGAATGCTGGAGATGTGCAGCTGTGTGTATTGCCTTCTTACTTAAAGTAAACCCACAAGCAAGAATGGTAAAACAAAAGGTTTTCAAATATTATTTTTTTTGTCAGAACATAACAGTCACTTCTTTCTTTTTTTCATGAACAAAACGACCGCCTGAGTTTTATCTGAGGTCACATATCACATGCAGTAAGTCTGCTGTCTTTTTTGGAGTTATTCATCAATCTGAAATAAAGCTGAGGGCATAAAAGACTAAAGATGTACTATAAAAAAAAATCTCTCTGGGATCCATCATGCCACCGCATTGCGCAACACTTGTCGATTATCTGCCGTCACCTGCATGTGTTTCTCACTGGTTCATGCCTTAAGTTAATTCTTTGATGCTTGAATGATTCTTATGTCCCTGTGCAGCTTAACAAACAAAAAGCGTTCTTCTGAAACTGAGGACTGAAAAGCAGAGGACAAAAACATGCCGAAAAAGAATGAGAGTCCCAAAATACAAGAAAGTTTGGTTCTTCGGAAGCAAAATATGAAGAAATGATGGGGGGGTCGTAACTTTTGCACAGTACTGTATATGCAGTAATAAGTGTCATATTCAAAATTTAAGTAATTACCAAATTGCTTAATAACATAAATCTATCTGTAGCTGCATATGTCAGTAAAAATATATATAATTAATTGTCATGTTTACAAATATTAAATTCTACCCCACACAATTTAATGCACTTTTTAGCTCATTTATTTTCAATCACAGTGCAGTTAGTTTTGACGCAGATGGAACTTTCGAAGTTCTGTCCAATTAAGAACCAATTAAGATGGTTAAGATTGGAACTTTCCTTTTTAAAAATCACCGATCACAGATGAAGTTGTAAATAAACAAACACAATGCTAATAAAGATCAAAAAAGTATAATAATAATTTTGCCACCTATAGGGGGCGCCTGATCACAACCAAAAATGTTAACGGAAAATGGGCATTACCTGGCAACTGGATTCAACAAGGTGTATTTTTTTATCTTGTATCTTTAATAATAATAATGAAAAAAAAAAATCTACCACAGCTTTTAACTACGTCTCGAGTGGTTCCTCTTCTTTCTCTTGCATTAACCTGCATGCCGTTTTAGCTCCTCGTCTTTGTATCTCTCCCACTGCCTGGTTTTCTCTTTATCTTCATCAGTATTCTGTCTTGTTCTCACCCCTTCGCTGGCCTTTCGAAAATATCAACATTTTGGGGTTAAGGGTTGTTTGGCAGACACAAAATCAACATTCATCGCTGTCTAAAATGTCAGACACGTAGCCACAAACGCTAGCAACGATAGCACCTTTTCTGATTAGCATCAACTAGAAATAGATTTGAATATATTTCGTGGCGTCTGACAGTTCAGCAGACGTGTAGACTTTATTAATGTAAAAACATCAGAAAGATGGGAATTTCCACATGCGTTCTCAATTCACAGACACCATGCCAAGTTCATTACACAGTGCCAGGTTATTCTGTGTGTGTGTGTGTGTGTGTGTGTGTGTGTGTGTGTGTGTGTGTGTGACATTTAACTCTGCATGACTGAATTGTCATTACACACAATATGAGATCATGACAACTTTTCCATCCACTACATGAAGTCAACTTGAGTGTGTGTAGTGACACATTTCTGCGATTCACATTGAATTTGGATTACATGTGTTAAACAGTCCGTGTTGTTTTTGATCTTTGATTAATGCTAGTTTGTGATGGGTCATTCATGAACGATTCGTTCTTCAGTGTGACTCTGAAGAACAAGTAAGACAATGTGATGTCACTGACCGTGTCACTAAATATAATGTCACTCAATACACATAATGCCACACGGAAAGTTATTCATCTATTAAGTTTAGGACATCGTCACGGCTGACCCGTTTGAGATATCAAAAATCTCTCTACAATTTAGCATCCTCAGTGTCTTTAGATCTCTTCAGCCCGGTTTGGTGGCAATCGTATAAATTCCCTAGGAGGAGTATATCAAAATACATCGGTTGTGTTTTGGCAAACGACCCAAAATTACTGACTTCCTGTTGAGTTGAGCCCAGGACATGCAGTAGGAAAGTTGTTCGGCTCAATGAGCTCTAAATGTGTACCGAGTTTCGTGTGCATACGTGCAAGTGTGTATGAGCTATGCAGCAAAATCTCTTGTGAGGGCCCCTGAGGGCCACGGGCTATTAAGATGTTAAGAACGCCAAAAAGCCCAAAAGTGTGTGGGGTCAACATCTGAACAAGGGCACTTTGTGATGTTTGGAACAAGGACTTCTACACATAGTATACAAGCTTTCCATTTAACGGTAGTTGAGATTCAACCCTGGAATGCAATTTTTCTCGAAAGAGTGGAGAGAGAGACTATTCTAAGGCAAAATAAATAAATAAACAAATAAATAAATAAATAGAGATTTTTGAGATTTGCAGGTCTGTCCACCACTTCTATGGTTTATTCTCAGCGACCTTTTGGCTAAAGAGACATGGGTGAGGAACAACGACAACAACAAAAAAAAATCGGTAAGAGGGAAAAAAAATTACATTGAAGAAAAGGAAAAAAAAAAGGAAAAGAAATTCTGGAGGAAAAAAAAACATTGACCATGCAACTCGTACTTCTGGGTCAGCCTTCCAGAGCCAAAATATGGAAAGGGCAAGTATGTCAATGCATTTTAGCCATTGTTGTGTTGTTGGGTTTCGATGGAATTTTTCTTCATATATCCCCCCCCCTTTTTTTTCCTCACAACATTTTTTTGTGTCCTATGTCCCATTTTTTTCTCTCCTCCTTATCCATGACTTTTTCCTTCAAAATAATAATTAAACATTTATTTTTTTTGTGGAGAGAAAAGCATCTCGAACATCAAAATTGACGAAATGAAATGATAAATACTTTATACATGTACACAGCATACTGTAGGCAAATTCCTATGGTACAAGATGAATAAAAAATTACATCACTTTATGAAATTTTTTAGTTTTTACATAAACGTACTTAATTATAGAAAGAATTCAGACAGTGGATTAGCCTTGCTGGGTTAACTTGTCCCTGGTAAGTTATGCACACTCGAAGACCCCATTCAAGCATGACCTCAGCTTTGTGACTGGTGAAAGTGAAGCTTTTCAAAGGCTTTAATACCACTAAAAGGGTTAAAAAAAAAAAAAAAAACGGAAAACCGCATGTGTATTCATACTCTGCATGTGCACATTATTTGCCCACAAGATCAGCAATAACCTAATTAGAAAGCATTCATGGATTTCGGTTCCCTGGGGCTTTATTGCAGCCTTTCTGCTGAAGCTCTAGAAATGAACAAGTACACGAAAAACACATGCAACCTTCACTGTCCTTCACACTTCTGCTCAAATCCTGAGACACAATAAAATATCTTTTCTACTTAATCTATTCATTCCAACAAGCACTCGAAGTGAGTTTTCCAATAAAGAAGCTTTTGTTCAGCTCTGAATGTCATTTGCTCGTTCTGATGATCCTATTGTGTTTGCGGGAGGCAGGGCAGAGCCGAGCCGAGTCGAGACGCACACGTCTCACTTACTACATGCTGCTAAGTCATCTTGGCGCTGAAAAGGTGGTCCTGTCTTTTACAATGGAAACTGATAAATGTGAGCACGGAAAATATTTGAAAGTCTACACATCATCATCGCACATGGTGCAGTAAGCCGGATAACACCGTCTTTCAGGAAGAAGCCGAAGTTCCTGCGATGTGTAGTACTGAATCCTGTGGCTACACTGCTGTTTCGTGAAGGGCCATGAAGCAACGGTGCCTTATTTGCACCTGCATGGTATAAAATGTTATTCATTATCAGGAGCCATTTAAAAAACATAATGATGGCGAATTCAGGAGTGTCTGATCCATACAGATGCCCTACGTCTGGATGGAGTTCTCATCACATGGAGAACAGTCGCTGCTGATGAAGAGGACCCCAGATGGTCTGCTTATAGCTGCACGTGACGACTGAGAACGGTTCCGCTTTATATTCATGGAGATGGCTTTGGACAGCGCTGCCTTACGACTGCGCTCGTTCGAATAGTGAACAGCTGGTGACCTCGACAAAGTGGGCTTCATGTTAAGTAACACACATTTGCTGTTATACAATTGTACTCTCGACCTTAGAACACACAGTTACAGAAGGAACTTATTTATAGTCGCACTATATGACATCACCCAAATGAGGATGGGTTGCCTTATGCATGACAGGTTAATTATCATTATGACTGGGTAAGCTTTAGGAAGTCATTTCAATATTCAAACATAAAGTAAAAGAATTTGTACAAATTATACAAAGTATTTCAAGAGCCTCGAACGTTTTCAATAACTAAAAATGCCCACCTTGCTCTAATATCAAGAAGACTAAACATTGCGTGACATTTAGACAAACCAGACACGCGTGTACAGGTCGAGAAGACTAAATAATTCGGTCGCTCCGGTCTCTAGCTCACGTAGACTGCAAAATGTAGAGCTGCCAAAATCAAACACCTTGAGTGCATTAGCCTCTTATCAGCATGAAGGAATCCCTGAGGGTCAACATCTTCAAACACAGATGCACTCATTAATAATGAAGCATCTCTAATGAATAATCTCTATGATGTAATGAGGCTGATGAACATTTGTGTTTATCCGAGATGCAGGGTGAAGCCCTGAGGTGCCTTGTACAACACGAAGACGGCAGCTCGTAGATACAAGGATGTCTTATTTGATTTCAAACACTGTGAGAGCGTGTGTAAACACTTTGCTTCAAGAAACTTAATAAACTCTGGTAATATAGACATGCCCCTTATAAAGGACCAACTCCTGTCCATAAACACCTCTCTCTTGCGTATCGGTAATACACATTTACTCAGCGTCAAGTCAATACCAAATAAAATCTCCCACCTGACTGATTCTCCCTGTGGAATTCAATTGAGGAAATATGAACTTTGGCCAAACCTGCAATGACATCGTATCCAAACACATGCAGTACAGACCAAAAGTTTGGACACACCTTCTCATTCAAAGAGTTTTCTTTATTTTGTTCTTTAGCCCAAACGCGTCTCTTCTGCTTGTTGCCTGTCCTTAGCAGTGGTTTCCTAGCAGATCTTCTACCATGAAGGCCTGATTCACACAGTCTCCTCTTAACAGTTGTTCTAGAGATGTGTCTGCTGCTAGAACTCTGTGTGCCATTGACCTGCTCTCTGATCTGAGCTGCTGTTAACCGCCGATTTCTGAGGCTGGTGACTCGGATGAACTTATCCTCCACAGCAGAGGCGACTCTCGGTCTTCCTTTCCTGGGGCAGTCCGCATGTGAGCCAGTTTCTTTGTATCGCTTGATGGTTTTTGTGACTGCACTTGGGGACACTTTCAAAGTTTTCCCAATTTTTCGGACTGACTGACCTTCATTTCTTAAAGTAATGATGGACACTCGTTTTTTTCTTCACTTAGCTGCTTTTTTCTTGCCATAATACAAATTCAAACTCTTTGAATGTGAAGGAGTGTCCAAACTTTTGGTCTGTACTGTATACTTCAATATGGAGTTGGTCCTCTTTTTGCACCTACAGTATAACAGCTCCCACTGTTATAGCTCCCACATGCCCATGCATTCTGTTGAGCATTTATGAAGTCAGGCACGAGAAGGCCTGGCTCGTAATCTCCGTTCCAGTTTATCCCAAAGGTGCTTGATGGGGTTGAGGTCAGGGTTCTGTGCGGGCCAGTGAAGTTCTTCCAAGTTCAAACTCATCAAACCATGCCTTTATAGTCCTTTATAGTCATGCTGGAATAAAAAAGGGTCTTCCCCAAACTGTTGCCACAAAGTTGGAAGCATAGCATCGTCCAAGATGTCATTGTATTGCTGAAGCATTAAGCCAGGTGCCAGACGGGCTGGTCTGAGTATTTCTAAAACTGCTGATCTACAAAACTACAACAGGCACTAATTGAAGCCCATTGGAGCAGGAATCACGCTGCCCCATGCCTGGAGAAGGACTGAAAGTTAATGACAGGGTGTTTAAGGGCAGACAGTGCGTCTATGATGTACAGATCCTTTTTTGTGGAAGACGTGAATACTGGCGAAGGAAATGGGTTATTATGGAGCGGATACATGTCTGAACATCAGCCTTGCTTTCCGTGCAAAGGCTGAGAAAGAGAAGAAAATGTTTCTCTTTTCCAGTGCCTGAATGTTCGCCAACTACAGTAGCTTCAGTTTTTCTTTCTGCGGTTTTGAGATGTACAGTACTCCGGCTTGGAGTTTTGCTGAAACCTGGTAACCTTGGTAAAAGTTACACACTTTGAGCTCATAACAAAGGGGCTAGACTGAAAAGTAGAGGACTGCTGCTTTAACAATGTAGCAAGTTTTAGAATATATTTAAGTTTAAGTATTAGCATTTTCCTGCTTCGTGGGAATCTATGCGGATGAGATCAGGAGCAAAGAACAGATTCCCAATACAAAGATAAGTGTGAAACATCAAGGCTGAAGATGTGATCAAAGTCCGGACTAATGTGCAGATGAAGAATGTTGAAGGTCAGAGCCTGCAGTAACTAAAGGCAGAACAGATGCTGAGCCCAGAAAACTCGAACTCAAAAACACCCCATATGACCAGACTGCTTCCGCGGTCAGCAAACGTTCCCAAAAGTTCAAGCGCACTTACCTGCAGGAGAGAGAGAAAAAAGGGGGGGGGGATCATTAATAACATCACATTGGTGAGTTGATATGGCTGAGTGTATACATGTGGAAGAAGATTTAGTAAGTGACACTGGTAACCCAGCTTCAATTATCATAATAAAAGGGCATTTGATGAGTTCACTTTGTAACCAGGATTGAATTTGACTCTCGTCTTCCTGATCCACTGCAGAGATACAAAAACATACGCTCATTTCTATTTTCCTGGAAATTTCTCCTAATCTCCGGTGTATGCCATGTGTCTGTGAATGCCAAGAGACATCGATTAGCCACTTCAGAGTTCATGCGGAGCGTGATGTGTTACAAGCGCAGACGCAAATGCTTTCTACCTCCTTGGAGTGCTGTATCTCTAAATCGCTGATCAATAATTAAGAAGTAGACATGCACTGATGAGGGCAGTTTGGAGATAACACATCAGTTAGCCTTCAAGATCTGTTAGAGACTGACCATCTAGCAGTCATGGCAGGCGTCCACAGGCTTTACTTTACTCCTTTTAAGACCACATTCATGTCCACGTCCACAATCTCTCTGTTTAAAAGCTAAGGCTCTGTAATTCTCCATGAGCTCCAGTTCAACATATGATTATTATTCGAATATCCAAATTAGTGGAAATATGCCTGAGATTCAGGCGCGTGAGGACATTCATGGGCAACATGACACTGGATATGTTCTCTTGAAAGGTGCTAATGTTTTATATATGACTTGCTGAAAGTAACTGATCACCTCTTTTTCATCGTCTAGCCTTTGGCTCCGAATGCAAACCATATGGAAACCTCTGGACGACACGTTCATATGTCTCCGCAGAGTGGGGAGCTAGGGACTAGAGATGATCTAATCTATCAAACTGTCACCAGCCGCCCCCTTCCTCACTCATGTGTGGGTTAAGGCCCTTTCCGTTCTTTCATTGTATTTTTTTTCCCTCAACATAAACCAGTAGAGTTCACACTTCATTTCACTGATGTTTTTTATTCCTTAAGAAAACCCACAAACCCACTCGCAGTACCCATTAAAGGTATCCTTGGACTGTGGTTTAGCGCTGACTACAGAAGTGTGTATATCATACATTTATCCACCATCCTCTCCGACCTGGGTTGGAGAGTGAGAGGGTGCGGGTGGTGGACCGCGGTTACCTGAGCTGCTGCTACTGTAGATAGCAGCACTGATGAAGCATGGCGAGGTCATCTGGTCAAAAAAACTTTTTTTTTTGTTTGTTTGTTTGGTTAGTTCGCTTCATCGTCCCAGTAAACGTAATTATTTTCATTTTCCACAGGATGCAGTGTTTTAGTGTGTCCCAATAGACAGTCAGATTGTCAGTTGTTGTTGTTGAGTCTGGTTCCTCTCAAGGTTTCTTCCTGGTGCCGTCTCAGGGTAGTTTCTCCTTGCCACCATCGCGCTTGGCTTATGTACTCATCAGGGACGATCGTATCATTTTGATCCATACACATGTTTCACATTTCAAACAAATTTGCATAATTTTCTTTTGATTGTGTAAAGCTGCTTTGCGATAATGACCATTGTTAAAAGCGCTATACAAATAAAACTGAATTGAACCGAATTCAATTAAATTCAGGTTCATTTATATAGAGCTTTAAGCAATGATCACTGTCACAAAGCAGAGTGTGAGCAGACGTATGTGGACATGTACTGTCACGTAACATCACAAAGTGTAGCACATTGCACTAAGATAAACCTTTACATTTACAGTACGGCATTTGGCAGACGCCCTTATCCAGGGTAACTTACATTTCTCTCGTTATATACAGTATCTGAGCAGTTGAGGGTTGAGGGACTTGATCAACAGTCCAACAGTGGCTGCTGCATTCAAATCCATCACCATAGTCCAACGTACCGTATTAACCGCTGAGCTACACCGTCCAAATAATTTGGATAACACGGGAAAGAAAGTACCACATCGTTCTGTCTGTTTTACGACGGGTAGATGATGATATTAAACTCAGGCTAATGTTTGTTTTTCCGCTTAACATCTAGACATGTGGAATGAAGACATGGTTGAGTTGCATGACAGCGCGGCGTTCAAGGACTCGCTCTGTACTGTAATTACGCTCTGTTTAGTCAGCGTTTCTGCAACGCCGTTCATTTCAGACACCGCAGGCAGCTAGCTAGCGGAGCAGCCGTGGGCTGGGAAGATACTGTACTGTATGCTGCAGGATTTCTTTCTGAGGAATGATAAACAGGAGTGTTTTTCCCACTATTTCTGTGACCGTGTGTGTGTGTGCATGAGTGTGTTTTATGGTTTCTTTAGAGAGCAGACAACAGGGAGTGCTATTACAAGAGAACAACGTACCCCAGAGTGACTTTGGATCATTTGTCTATAACAGCATGATCTTGAGTGTGTTCATACGCCCTTTAACGCTTTATACTGGTATATAATGTCGCGGAACATCAGTTTCATTTCCTATCCTACCGCAGATCTGATGAACGTTCTAACCTGAGTAGTCAGAAGGTGGGCATTATGTTTACACAACACCACCAGGTTTCAGGTTGCCATCGTTTCTATGGTAACCGCTCATTTATGTTGACTTTACATAATCTAAGGCTAATAGCGATTGGTTTTTTAAAATGTTTAGCGCGGTGTTCAGAGGTGGAAGCTATTGTAACTAGGTACATTTACACTATTACTGTATTTAAGTCCATTTTTCATGTACTTTACTTGAGTAGTGGATACGTTTTAGTTTTACTTCATCACATCCTACACCAAATATCTGTACTTTCTACTTCACTACATTTCTACACGGTGTCGCGGTACATATCCAACCACAGTAGTGTGTAGTACAGTATTTGAAGCGGTAATATCAGCACCTGCTGAGGATTATGCATAATTGGATGATTTGCCTTCCCTCTGTGAAATACTTAAACATGAAGCAGGTGTTTGAAATCAAGAGAGAGAGAGAGAGAGAGAGAGAGACTAGCACCGGTCCTCACTCATTTCTTCAGCGCTCCACAACATTTTATATATAGCTAACTAAATGTCTCATTAAAATGTCTGACATATTTAAATGTCATTGTTTCCGAATCGCTGCAGTATAACCCCCCCCCCCCCCAACACACACACACACCATACTAAAACACACACATTCCTTTCTTCCTTAACACTTACATTACAGTTGTTCCCTCATCAGCATCTTCTCTTTTCACATACAAACAATTACACAAAAGAGCAAAGAACGTGTTAAACAGCAGCACATTTTCCCATTATTCTTTTATGTGCAGAGTCCAAGATGTCCCTGTGTGTGAGCTGTTACTATAGAAACAACAGCATTGTGGAACATTAATATTAACCCGTCACTCACGTTACAGCTGGGAATATCATCTGAGCCGTGGTGTTACAGAGTAATAACCGCCACCCCCTGAGCAATCAGGTCGAAGTATTTGAACTAAGGACTACAGCAGGACGGAGTGCTGTTATAGAAAAACAATCAATGTGGTCCATTAAAAAAAAAAAAAAAGAAAAAGATGAATATGTATTTTTTTGTTGCTGCAAAAATGACTGATTTTGAATAATGCGAATCCTGCAGTGTTATTTCCTCGGGATGGTCTCCACGGCGACTCTGTGACTGAGACTACACACAGCATGAGCGAGTTTCCTTGTCAGGTTTTTTTCCCCCTGTAGTTTTTTTACCATTTGTTTATGGCATGTACTGTATGTGAATATGAGGTGATGCTCTGTAGCTCTTCATGGTACATTAATTCAGCCTGCAAGAACAGGCTGTTTTCTCGCTGGTTTATTTTTAACTGGTTTTTCATTGGAAAAAATGTGGGTAATGTAGTTGCTCATGAGGATAAAAACTCCCTTCATTTCTCTATATTGTACAATACCCTGCTAATGTACTAATGCACTTATCTCAGCGTTTCACTAGTGCTTGGATATAAAGGTTCCGCAGTGCACGAAGGTATGATGGCCTCCCAGGAACTCCTATAATCGTGGAACATGTGGAAATGGCTTGGTGAATGATTGTGTGTACACTTCCTATAGATAGATGCGTCTCGTTCGCAAGTTGGTGACAAGTTACTTACTTTTAGGTATTTGGCAGACGCCCTTATCCAGAGCGACGTACGTCTTTATCCCATTATACGTCTGAGCAGTTGAGGGTTAAGGGCCTTGATCAAGGGCCAACAGGGACAACTTGATGGTTGTGGGATTTGAACCCAAGACCTTCCGAACCATAGTCCAATGCCTTAACCACTGAACTACCCCTGGTTTTCAAGGATCAGGTGTTCTACTCGCTGAATGTTCATGGGAACAACAGCAGTCACCGTATTGTGCTTGAAGTCTTCCGTAAATGTCAATCAATTCTAAATGACTAAATGTCAACCCAGAGTAATCAGTTTCAGGAATGTTGGATTTTTATCAGTTGAACTGCACATTTAGGGAAACAGTTTCACTCGGCTCCTTTCAACAGCTTGCCTTCGCTCAGTCCTGCATCCTGGAGTGACAGACAGCATGGCATTCTCACAAACGCTTTCATTTTTGCATCTCCGTTCATTTCTGCTCCCATGCCCCTTTCATTTATTTTTCAGACATGCAAGAACAAAAAAAAAAAAAAAGAAGTTATAAATAAAAGAATGTCATTTTTCATGCATGAAAGTATCCATCCATCCATCCATCCATGCATCCATGCATCCATCCCATCCATCCATCCATCCATCCATCCATCCATCCAGCCATCATGTACTGTACACCACTTATCCTGTGTAAGATCTGGGCCTGGAGCCTGCCCCGTTGACCTTATCAGCCCACCGCAGGCTATAAGCACACACACTCACACACCTAATCATACACTATACGCAGTTTGGAAACTTAAATGAGCCTAGCGTTCCTGGCTTTGGACTACTGAGGAACCTGGAGTACCCAGAGGAAACACACCAAGCATGGGGAGAACATCTCCTGCATAAAATGAATTCCTAATGAATGTCAGCTGTCTTTCTGACAAAAAGTAACATAACAGTCTTTTAAATGAACTTTACACTCATAAGAACTTACAGCTGGTTAAAGCGATAAGACCTGTACCTTTAACTTATAAAACAACATATATACTTGGTGAAGAAAGAAACACTCTGCAAATGAAGCAGCTATGACATTATCATCGCACATTAACCATGATGACCTATTTGTCTTATTCATTCTGGGAATAATGTTCATGGTTTTCAGTATGATGCATGGCAAAAAAAAAAAAAAAACATTTCTAAATGCACACAATTTATTTTTTAATTTAGCAAAAAAAGGACATTGCTAATAGGAAAAAAAAAAAGTATGCTATATACTGTATGCACCAATAAACGATAGATTTTTCCACTGCTGCCTTACAACACCAGCGTTCCGAGTAACACTACCGAAATGCAGCATTTACAGTAAAACCACTTTACAGGGTCTAAGAAGTGAGAGGAAGATCGGGACACCGCCACGGTGAGTACAGCAGCAGCAGAAGCTTCCGACAGATTTAATACTCATTTATTCCCTGCAGGCCTCCTCACTTCCCTCTGATTAAAAGCTGTTGCAGTTCACTTACCGCTGACCTGCTCCACCATTAGAACAGGCCCGAAACTGCTTACACCACGCACACACCACCTGAACATCATATATAGAAGATCAAGTCGAGTAACTTAATTACACACCAGAGTGCCCTGCGAGCTAATTAGTCTAAACGCTTTACAGGGATTAAGTGGGGATTGATGAAAGGAACACCCGTGCCTAGATACATGGACACACACACACACACACACACACACACACACACACACACACACACATACTGTACACATACACAACAACATGTTCCCCTTTACCCCAAACAGAGTAAAAGACAATAAATTCTTAATTATCATTAAATTAATATTCATTCTAATACACTGCACAAAAGTCCTGAGCATTCAGTCACCTTTAGCGTTAATAATGGCACACAATGTGGTGGCCAGTTCATGTCTGAAAATGATTCCTCATGCTCTCAGAACCTTCCCAATCTGGAAGATGATGTGATGCCCTCAGGACATTCAGGTCATCAGCTGCCTTCGTTTTATTGCCACGTAACGTTGCTGAGCCTAGACCTGACCAACTGAAGCAACCCCAGATCATAACACTGTCTAATGGTACCTGTCTCAGTGTTTCTTTGGTTGTGCCTCATGGTACTTGCTGTCCAAAATCTTCATGTTGGTACCCACGATTCATGTCATCGATTTTGTTCCATTTATTTTTTGACAGTTATTTTTTGTTGCGATGAGTAAACTCTAAGTCGGCACACACACACAATGCAACACGTCAACTGTCAGTCAAGATGTGTAACATTAGTATTTAGAATATAATTGATGTGCATTGATTTACGCACCGGAGGCTCTAAGACAGTAATTAGTGCCTTGCATTAAATAAGCATTGAGGAAAGACCTGGTCATATTGTCATGCATTAAGCATATTAATATGACATTTAAAGTTAACATCTCCAACATTGAAGCAATGCCAGAATACACACACATTTTACATATAGACAAGCCGTTCCCATAGCAACACCACTGGAAAGTCCTCGAATGTTGAGGTTTTATATGATGAGAGGGTGAGAAAGGGAAAAATAAAAAGATTAGGAAATTAATCGATTGTAGTAAATCTCATCTCAACTGGCTGATTAAAATCCACTTTATGGAGTAATGGTCATGTTTTATGCAGACTAAGAGTTAATGCTCTTAATCAGATGCTGTGAATGGCAACTCCTGGGCATTTTCAATGGACTGCTGAAATGCTTAAGCCAGCAGTAACGGCAGTTTGTGTCAATGTGCAAGATGCTTCACTGTGAAGCAGGGAGAGTCGCATAAAGCACAGGAAATGAAGAGAGGAGAGAAAACATGAACGAACACTCGCATCTCGCACCAGAGACAGTGCGACAGTTACTGTTAAAGTCCAATTAAATGAAATGAGTTTTCACTAGGAAGACGGCTAATAACTAAGCAAAGAACAGCGTTTGCTAAAAGTGCCACTGCTACATTAGTTGAATGAGCTTTCACCACATGAATAAACCTGACTTTGGATAATTTTAAAGGATTTTTTTTTTTCAATCAAGGAACTCCCCTGGCCTCATGATGATAATCATGTGTAAGCTACGGTTAAACTTCAAATACAATCTCACCATTAATGTTCCATACAAACATGCAGATCAGGTACGTTTAGTGCATGATAGCACTCAAACATCCATCGTCACTAGTTTTTGTTATCCTATACAGTACAGTATATAAAGGTTTTACACAAAAGCCTTATTTTATGTTTTACATGCATGTGACTTTACAGTTCCTGATGACGTGGCTGTTTGAACCTTGTATTACACTGTGGTAAAATCAAGCACGGAAATATGCTTGGGATCTAAAGGGACGTAAGAGGGATTAACATTAACATTGATTGAGGTTGTGGTGGAATTGGGTTAAACTGGTGAAAGGATCATGAGCACCCAAGGCTCACCCAAAGGTACCAGAACATCCAGTGAACCGGAGCCTGATACGCATGCGGCCCAAGACCACCGACCCGGCCTCCAAACTCCCCAGAGGAGTACCACAGAGGACAAACCCACAACCCACGGCACCCACAGGACTTGCCGCTAGAGGCCCTGCGGAGACACGGCGGAGCGACTGAGGGGCGAGAGCTGCCCTAATGGCACAGGAAGAACCTACACAGTTTGGGGAATAATGTTTTGCATTGTAATGTTATGGGCGTTCTGTGTAAATTGAGATAAAGGGATTTATTTTGGGTGAGAGTACATCCAGGTCAGTCTTAGTGATGGGTCGTTCATGAACCATTCGTTCTTTTTGAACAAATCTTTAAGAACGAGTAATCTTGGAGAGTGATTTGTTCATTTTCTACTGGGCGCCCAACTGCAAATTATCGCAAAACCTCCATAGGTTATGTACAGGAACAAGAATTGAACGGTTCTCAACGAATCATCATTCGAGTCTGACTCGTTCTTTCTTTTATCACGTGACTCCCGTAGACGCTATGAAGAGCAATAGACTCAAAAGAACGAACGACTCAGACTAGAGGATATGATGGTGTCCAGATAATAATATGTCCTTAGCTGCATTGTAATATTTTCATTACTGGAACTATATGTGTATGTAGACGTGTTGGGGGTCTGTTTATTGGAAATGTAACATTTTTTATTTCTCGTAATAAGAACGAAATGACCTAAATGACAAAAAAAAAAAAAAAAGATTCGTTCATATTGATGAATGAGATTCAAAGTACTGAGTCACTAAAATGATTCAAACTTCCCATCAATAGTCAGTGTAAGAAGAGTCATTGCTAGCAACTGCAAAAGAGATATAGACCCTTTTTGTTTTGGCTAACAAATCCCACCTCCTGTGTTATGATTGCTTATAAGAATTCAGTCTCATCTGTAATTGGTTAAAAACCTAGATTTTTTTTTCCCACCTAGGTTAGGTAACCCTAACCCTAGGTGGGACTTAAATGGTTGTGTTTTAGCACAGCTCAGTACAATTTATGTACAGTGTCAGCCTGAACTACATTTAAGAACAATTAAGTAACATTTAACTACACAATTAAGTGATTTACAGATAATAATTATAATAATAACAAGAACAACAATAATGAAGTCTATTATTTAAATGATTTCAAAACTTTAAGCAAGCTTCTGTTAGCAGCTTGTGTAAGGTTAAGAAATCCCGCCTTCTGTTTTTTGATTGGTTAGAAGAGTTCAGTCATGGCTGTGATTGGTTAGAAACCTAGAGCACGTAGGCTGGACTTAAATCATGTGTTTTTAGCATTGTTTTGCAAAGGTTAGCTAATGCTTTACAATTAACAGTTAGTAATTATTAAATCGTGTGTCGGTGTAAATCTAGAACACAATCATATCTCTCTCTTTTTTTTTTTTTTTTTTAAAGAAGACTGTTGTTAATGATGAGGATTATTTTACTCCTGTAGTTAAATTCTTGTGCATACAAAAATAATAGTAAAAAAAAAAAAACATCTCAAGCTTCTTAAGCATTGATAAGGAGACATTATATACAGTATATCTCCTGACACAGGACCTCGTGTCAGGTCTGCGTTATTCATGAACAGCCATGACGGCGTTTACATGAGACTGAGCGTTCTGACAGTGATGGCTCTTTACTGTCAACTTCTCACGAATCAACGCGACAGACTGCACGGACACTTCAGTGACATGCTGTTAGATGTTTGACTTGACAGCTGAGTGAAACATCCTTAGATAAATGGATTAAAAGGCAAACGTTATACTGGACGTGAATGCCCTGAAGATCTGTCTGTCTTTCGCACGAACATTTCGAGGCGCCTTTATTTAATAAAGTCTGTCTCCAAGACAACACGACTGAGTCTTAATAAACTGTAGGGAATAAATGTGCATTGCTGAATGGTTCTGTTGAAAATATTTCTGGTAATAGATATGTGCTGACCTCACCTGAACACTGTATCGTAAAAGAAAATGACTGTGTAATTACTGTACATTCGTGGTGTAACTGTCCATCTATGGACATTAAGCAGAAATATTTAATTAGCTCACTAAAGTCTAATGCTTTCTCTTTCAGAACATATTTGTTCTTGTCTAGCACAGAGCAAGTCCACAAAGAATCTCTGCACAGTAGCAAAAAATTGACCATCACCCTATAATTTGCATTTCTATCCTCAGTATTCACCAGACAAGCCTACACATGTGGTTCGATTAATTCCTGCTCCGTTGCTATCTCCTGACATAGTGTTCTGAGCGAGCGAATGCGTCTCAACAGAAGCGGGGATTAAACGACTTATGGTGAAGAGGAATCGTCTCACTGTGTCCAAGCCTGGCTGCTTATTAAGCCGCGCGCTCACCGCGGATCAGAGATAAAATCAGACTCTTGAACTTTTCCACAGACAAAATGGAACCCAGATTATGAAACACAAACCATTAGAATCACGGGAGAAAAACAAGACATGCGTAGCCTCTCGGGAAAACCCGCTGGATGTCGCAGCAGTCTGTGGATATTTCGTAGATTTTAGTCAAGGGCTATTCTGAATTCGAATGCCCCAGATTTCATCACCTACTCTTCAAAAAAAAAAAAAAAAAAAGTTTCAACACCATTGATCAACCACGACTCATCAATATTCATGAGACCTTCAGCACGACCCGTTTCATCATGCCCCATCACGGTCGGCCAGGTTTCTAATTAAAAGTCGTAATGCATTCCTATTACTGCTTTTATATCAAGAGTGGACCGCCAACATCAGTGACTAAAGTTTAGTGAAGTCTCTCAAATGGCTTTTGGACAACTTCGAACGTCACTTAAGTTACTGCGCATAAGGCTTTAAAATCTTGCAAAGATGAGTTTGTAGATAATGAAATAGACAATCATACGGCTTTTACCGAGTAATAAGAGCACAGTGCATATTTCGCACAAAAATAAAAAAATTTAAAAACACTCACAATATGATATGCAATGAAATGCTTTTTGCATCTGTCTCCACCAAAAAAAGAATAGATTTTAGTAAAACCCTGCTAAAATAAAATTTTTACTAAAAATAAAATTAGCATTAAAGTAAAATTTACCCTTTGGAAAAATGTATTCATTCATTAATTCATTTCTTCTTCTTCTTTTTAATTCGTTTCAAAAGGCAAAGAAAAAACATTAGAAATAAAGACATAAAAATCAGAGCGAATCAGAGGCATGATAATGAGAGAGACGGTGCGGGAAAGGCGAAGGAGTAGAGGTACAGTAGGGAAGGGAGGAGTTCAAATGTTTAAAGCAATGGGGAGTGCGGAGGGGTGGAATGGATGGAAATAAGAAGCAGGAGTGATCAGTGACAGAAAGTTATCCGAAAGAATGAAAGGGAAAGTGAGACCACCAATGTTGTACGGTGTGGAGACGCTGCTGCTGAATAAATGACCGCAAGCAGAGCTGGAGGCGGCTTATCATAATGGAGCTGAAGATGCTGCAGGTTTGCGTTGGGAGGGACAAGAATGGACAAAACTGTATATTAGTATAGTGAGTATATTAGAGGGACGGTGTAGGGAGGACGGTTTGGGAGGCCAGATTGAGACGGTTTGGACGTGTGCAGAGGAGGGTTGAGGGGTATATCGGGGAGGAGAATGGTAGAGATGGAGCTGCCAGGCAGGAGGAAGAGAAGAGGGAGACCCAAGATGGTTCAATGTGGCGACCCCTAAAGGGAGCAGCTGAAAGATGAAGAGGATAAACGGTGAAATAATGCACATAAACAAAGCCGTAATTATTTTAATCTTTCGCTTCTTTCATTCATTATATCATCACTAGTTTATTCCAGGATTCGGACCTCAAGCTAATTTAAACAGAAATCCTTTGTTGCCCCGAGCTTCGTATGCAGACTGGAACAGTTTAATCTGTGTTAATAAGGCAGCGGTGTGAGGACGGTTCTGGATGCCGAATTCAGAGCTCACCGCTCCGGTAAGAACGAGTCGGACCTCCAGAGGACGCGTCTGGGCTCCGTTCCAAAGCCAACTCCACACTCGGCACTGCTGCTGTGCAATAGCAATGGCCCCATGACCTACAACTGATCTAATTAAAATATACACATAGCAAGCTTCAATTACTGCTGGCATGCTGGATCCAAGCCACGGTCAGATTTTCTGCACATCAAATACAATCGCTGAAATGAAACCGCAAGACAGGTGGAGTAACAGTTAGGAATCAGCCAATAATGAGAGAGAGAGAGAGAGAGA
>JAAGKR010007767.1:0-34770 GCA_011419295.1 Clarias macrocephalus | reverse complement strand
GTCTGTCTGTCTGTTAATCCACCTGTCTGTCCATCTGTCTGTCTATCAGTCTGTCTGTCCATCAGTCTGTCTGTCCATCTGTCTGTCTGTCTGTCTGTTAATCCACCTGTCTGTCCATCTGTCTGTCTATCAGTCTGTCTGTCCATCTGTCTGTCTGTCTGTTAATCCACCTGTCTGTCCATCTGTCTGTCTATCAGTCTGTCTGTCCATCAGTCTGTCTGTCCATCTGTCTGTCTGTCTGTCTGTTAATCCACCTGTCTGTCCATCTGTCTGTCTATCAGTCTGTCTGTCCATCTGTCTGTCTGTCTGTTAATCCACCTGTCTGTCCATCTGTCTGTCTATCAGTCTGTCTGTCCATCAGTCTGTCTGTCCATCTGTCTGTCTGTCTGTCTGTTAATCCACCTGTCTGTCCATCTGTCTGTCTATCAGTCTGTCTGTCCATCTGTCTGTCTGTCTGTTAATCCACCTGTCTGTCCATCTGTCTGTCTATCAGTCTGTCTGTCCATCAGTCTGTCTGTCCATCTGTCTGTCTGTCTGTCTGTTAATCCACCTGTCTGTCCATCTGTCTGTCTATCAGTCTGTCTGTCCATCTGTCTGTCTGTCTGTTAATCCACCTGTCTGTCCATCTGTCTGTCTATCAGTCTGTCTGTCCATCAGTCTGTCTGTCCATCTGTCTGTCTGTCTGTCTGTTAATCCACCTGTCTGTCCATCTGTCTGTCTATCAGTCTGTCTGTCCATCTGTCTGTCTGTCTGTTAATCCACCTGTCTGTCCATCTGTCTGTCTATCAGTCTGTCTGTCCATCAGTCTGTCTGTCCCTCTGTCTGTCTGTCTGTCTGTTAATCCACCTGTCTGTCCATCTGTCTGTCTATCAGTCTGTCTGTCCATCTGTCTGTCTGTCTGTTAATCCACCTGTCTGTCCATCTGTCTGTATATCAGTCTGTCTGTCCATCTGTCTGCATATCAGTCTGTCTGTCCATCTGTCTGTCCATCTGTCTGTATATCAGTCTGTCTGTCCATCTGTCTGTCTGTCTGTTAATCCACCTGTCTGTCCATCTGTCTGTATATCAGTCTGTCTGTCCATCTATCTATCTATCTATCTATCTATCTAGCTATCTAGCTATCTGTCTATCTGTCTGTCTGTATATCCATCTGTCTGTCTATATATCAGTCTGTCTGTCCATCTGTCTGTCTGTCTGTTAATCCACCTGTCTGTCTATCTGTCTATCTATCTATCTATCTATCTCTCTGTCTGTCTGCCCATCTGTCTGTCTGTCGATCCATCTGTCTTTCTATCTATCTCTCTGTCTGTCTGTATATCAGTCTGTCTGTCCATCTGTCTGTCTATCTATCCATATGTCTGTCAGTCTATCTATCCATCTGTCTGTCTGTCTATCCATCTGTCTTTCTATCTATCTCTCTGTCTGTCTGTCTGTCTATCCATCTGTCTTTCTATCTATCTCTCTGTCTGTCTGTATATCAGTCTGTCTATTCATCTGTCTGTCTATCTATCCATATGTCTGTCTGTATATCAGTCTGTCTGTCTATCTGTCAGTCTGTCTATCCACCTGTCTGTCTATCTGTCTATCTATCCATCTGTCTGTCTGTCTATCTATCTATCTGTTTGTCTATCCATCCATCTGTCTGTCTAGCCATCTGTCTGTCTGTATCTATATGTCTGTCTGTATATCTCAAATTCAAATTTAATTTGTCACATACACAGTCATACATAGTACGATATGCAGTGAAATGCTTACATATCTATCTGTCTGTCTATCCATTTGTCTGTCTGTCTATCTATCTATCTATCTATCCTTAATTCTGACACTATGAAATTTAGCTGCACTTTAATTATTTGAAAATGACCAGTTCATTAACTTATTTACAAGCTTATTTGTTTCTTTCTTCCTTTCTTTAATCGTTCTTTCTTTCTGCATTTGTTTTTGCATTATGTTTGTAGCAGCCAACACGCTCAACTCCGTAAGTATTGGGACTCGCACCCTAACCCAGCTGCCCCTCACCACTGAGACTGCACTCATGTGATCAGACTTGTGTTCTGTACTCAGACTTCATGCCCTTCATGTATTTACTGGGTGTGTGTTCATGCACTGTGCTGCTGCCATGATGATTGGCTGACTGTGCAGGTGTTCCTATTAAAGTGGACAATGAAAGTATAATTTCGCACACCCCTTACCATGTGTATGCAAGAGTAGTGGTACTCCTAGTGGTAGAAAATAGTACTGCGGGTAAACTGATCATGATGAGCTCTGACCCGTCTCAGGGTGTTGTGCTGCTCAAGTGGAGCGTAACATAACATCACTTAAAGACTTAAAAGATCCATAATCGAAAAAAAAAAAGAAAGTGTTTCTTAAATAAAATTGAAATTTTATTGTATTTTTAAAAATATCTCTCTCTCTCTCTCTCTCTCTCTCTCTTTCTCCCTCAGTCTTTGAGATGAAGCTGCTGGAAAGGCGAGGGAGGATGGGAGACCTGGGCCTGTGCGTGTTGGTGGTGCTGATGTTACTCGTCATGTATCCGGACGCCGCCACGCCCTGCCCTCGTCCTTGCGCCTGTTACGTCCCCACTGAAGTACACTGCACCTTCCGCTCCCTCGCCCTCGTCCCGTCGGGAGTGCCGAGATCAGTTCAGCGCATGAATCTCGGGTGAGCGCCGTCTGCTCTGTCAGGAATCCTCGCTAGGGCTGTGATTGTATTGTGAGAATGTTTTAATTAAGCAATAAAAGTCCTGCGAGTGTGCATTTACAGAAAAACAATCCACAGTGAGGTGGAACAGAGCGAACTGAGGCAGAGCTACTGTGAACAGCCGTACGTTTCCCATGACAGCACATCTCGAAGCACGACAGCAATTTGCCAACGCTTATGATTTATTATATACTAAACGACACCACCGTTGTAGCTTTCATCCATTTATAGTAACATGTTAAAGATGAGGTACCTGGTCCTGTTAGCACATTATAAACAGCTAGTATACTGAGAAAACCTAATCAGTCTGGAATCTACAGGTGCCGTATGTGTAAACTGCAATTTGGCGAATGAATCTTAAAATAAGTATGATTCTTATAAAATGTTATTTGTTTTTATATTTGTTTGTATGTGAATATTTGCACTAATTGAAGAGAAAAACCTCTGACATCCTGTAGTCCTGCAGGTGAGCGTGAGCACAGCGTGAGTGTCGTGTTTGTGTGTGTAACAGGTTTAACAGCATCTCTCGTCTAGACAAGGACTCTTTAGCGGAACTGAGGAAGCTGGAGCTTCTGATGATGCACGGAAACAACATCCAGCAGATCCCCGACGGTGTTTTTCGAGACTTGATGTCCTTGCAGGTAAAAGTTTATCTAAAATGAGATCATTCAAGAAAAAAAAAAGAAAAGAATAGTTGAATATGTCCGTTCCATACAGAAGTGGCGTTTACTCCAGGGAGTCTCATCACTATCAGTCCGGTGTCCGATGATTATTTTTATGCTTTGATTCTTTTTGCTCATTATTTCTTTTTCACGTAGAATTTTTTCATTGTTTTCATTTTTTTTTCAGAGTCATTGTTTTAGTCTTTCTTTGTCCTTTTACAGCTGATTTTTACACATTTTTTAATTTTGTACCCTTTTTAAACAAAAATCTTTCCTTTAGTAAAAACATTCTTTTATTTTATTTTATATAGTTTATTTATTAAACTCTTGACTTATTCTTAACACCTGATCTATAAAATTAATGTATTTTTATTTGCACAGGATTTTTTTTTACAAATTATTGTTAAAGTGATTTTTCACCTATGATTTTTACATTTAAATTTCATACAAGTTTTTTTTTTTTTTTTGCACAATTTGTTGCCCAGAAAATGAGAATTTTGTTTATTTTTAGTGATCTTTAAACATGATTTGCTGCTTTGCAAATGTAAATCCACTCACATACTCCAACGTGTAAAACGTATATGATTATGTCAAGGTACAGATTCCAATGTCTTTACTACTTGCCTAAAGGATGACCCTGACGTTCAGTTTCACGTTCAGCTCAGATTCACAAATCACAGAGAAGCATATAATCATATAATTATAAAAAAGCAAGGATGTAAAAATAGAGAGGCGACTATAGTGTGTAACCCGGTGAAACACTGAACAACACGTCCTCTCTGTATCTGGGTGTATACTCCATTGCTTAAATCATTTTTATTTCCATTATAATCAGCATCACTGTCTAAAATCTGACATGAATATTTCCTTCAGGTCCTGAAAATAAGCTACAATAAAGTCAAAGTGATCGCTGGTTACACTCTGTCTGGTCTCACACACCTTGTAAGGCTTCACCTGGACAACAACCACATCGAGTTCATCCATCCGGACGCCTTCAGAGGCATGACGTCACTACGTCTGCTCCAACTCGAAGGCAACCGCCTGCAGAAGCTCCATCCGTCTACCTTCAGCACGTTTTCCTTGTTAAACCACTTCCCCGTCTCCACGATCAAACATCTCTACTTGGCGGATAATTACCTGACGACCCTGCCCAGAGAAATGCTGAGAAACATGCCACATCTAGAGAACCTTTTCCTGTACGGGAACCCCTGGACCTGTGACTGTAGGCTGGACTGGATCCAGGACTGGACCGCACGCCATTCAGGTAAAGTACGGACTAGCAGTGTCAGTATCAGTAGCTTATGCTTAATTTAACCTGCCACTAAATTAAGAATGGCAGTTTTCTATTCCAGAAGTTATACTGCACGTCCTCCCCTCCTGTCTTGCTCTTCTCTAGGAGCTCATTAACAGTAAACTGTGTAGCACGCGAACATGCCGTCACTCTGACTTTCTGTTTCGGTAAATCAAATTTCACGGGCAGCTTTTTAAATAGCATCAATTCTTAAATACATGGAGAATACTGTACTGTATATGTGTGCAGTTTTCAGGTGATTCAGATCATCCAGTAAAGTCTGCGTTTTTATTCCTTTCCCAGATGTGATGAAATGCAGGAAGGACAAAGCGCATGCCAAGGATCAGCCGTGTCCAGTGTGTGCCTCACCATATCATCTGAAGGGAAAACAGATCTCTGAACTTCAGCATTTCCAATGCATGGAACCAGTCATTAGCAGCACTCCAGTGAAGGACGTTTCACACGAGGAACCCCTCAGTGAGCTCCTTTCTCTGGATGATTTCAAACCACCTTTTGGAAACGTCACGCTGAACCTGTCGGATGAACACGGCAATGCGGTGGACTTGACCTGCCGAGTGTTAAAGCAGCGCCAGACTGCAGAAATAACATGGAACTACACAGAGTCTTTGCAGATCAGTGCTAACATGAGCCTGTCTTTCGACCTCGAATGCCCGATGGACAGGGAGAAGTACACGAGTTTATGGCGACTGCTTGCGTATTACAGTGAGGTTGCTCTGCACCTCCGCAGGGACATTATGTTAAGCAAAGAGCCTGAAGTGAGCTACAGATACAAACAGGACATCGAACGGGATGCGTACTATTACACCGGAGTCCGAGCTCATGTCCTGTCTCATCCGTCTTGGCTCATGCAATCGTATGTGAATATTCAGCTCAACAGACCCTATTCCACATCCAAGTCTGTAAAGCTCATTTTTACAACTCGGACATCTTCCACCACAGACAGTGAGCAGGCAAGATGGCAAAAGAGATCCTGGGTCATGATCAAGCACAACAACGCAACCCAGACGATGTTTAGCTCAGTTGTGGGCAGTATAGTCGAAATGGACTGCAGCGTGGTGAGCTCTGGAGGTCCGAGCATTCAGTGGATGCTGCCTGATGGCTCTAAGGTGAAGGCGTCTTCCAGCAGCCCAAACAACAGGCTGTCTGTTTCCAGTTTGGGAAAATTGCTTATCAAAGCCGTGGATCATTCAGACTCGGGTGTGTATTACTGTATTGCCGAGGTTCTGGGAGATGTAGATCTTCTTCCTTTTCGTTTATCGGTTTTAGAGTCCTCCAGAGCCCCCACAGACCAGGAGGTCAAGATTGCTTTCGAGAAATTGGTCGGGGAACCAGTTTATCTGCCTTGCAATTCCGTCGCATCACCGGATGCTGATGTGAACTGGATCTTTCCAGATGGTAGTGTGATGAACGCCAAAGCAAACTCATCTCGAGGTTTCGTTTTCTCCAATGGAACACTCTTTATTCCTCACTGCAGACCTGACGATAATGGACATTACAAATGTGTGGCTCTGAATCAACATGGAGAGGACACACTTTCTGCAAAACTCACCGTTATGAGACGGCAAAGAACACAACCCCTCAGACGGTATCCCATGGGGCCCCTGTCTGCCTCAGGGGTGTCTACAAAGGTCAGAGCAATTTTTGAGGATATGGAGGAGTCATCTGGTGATGATACAGGACAGAGGAGGATGCCATCAAATAGAGGTTTCACAAACCAAAGAAGGGGACCGCAGTTAAGGTCACAAGGCTATCCAGTAAGGAATTTTCCAGGCCACAGGAAGCCGATCAATAACGGTTTGATAGGTCAGCGAAGGAAAGGTGCCCTCGTAAACAGGAGGAAAATCAACAAATCCAAGAACCAAATAGACCCACAGAGATGGGCTGACCTTTTAGCCAAAATTCGTGAGAAAACAACTGTTTTGAATGCCACAACACCTAGCTCTCACCCAAGCATTGCAGGACAAACAGTTCAGACTGTAGATCAAGAATCTCACAGTACCATAGAGGGATCTTCTCCGGATGATTCCGGCTCACTCAAAGAAGAGCCGAGCACCATTATCACATTTCAGACTCGAGGCCAACCAGTCACAGCTCCTTCACACACTGAAAACCAATTGCACCAAATAACACCTCTGAGATCAAGCAGTAAGTCAGAAAATGTGACACTGGGAGAGGCGAAAACCACAGCTGTACCTTATTATTTTACCACTGAGGTAAATATCCTGGAGGGAGACCATGTAAATGCCTTAACTACCAGCACGTCACACAGAGAAGAAAGACAAAGAAACCAATTGGAAAATAACCCAGCTGCTCCCAATTCCGTGTTAAAGAATGAGCTTGGCATCTCCATGAAGTCTGCTGATGTTAAGGAATCTTATACAAGGAGCGAAAAAGACAATGCACAAAGGATGCTTAGCACGTCATCACCGACAAGCAAAGTCGTTTCAGCTAACGTTATAAAACAAAGACCTTCATCCGGTTCGCATTCCAGGACCCCATGGAACTCAAGGAGGCGATTTGGAGCCAGAGAACGAATAAACCGGTTACGACTAAGACCATCCTTGCCTTTAATCACAAGCAGACCACAGTTATTTACAGCACCTACGACTACTGGAACACACATCCCATCGATCACTACAGCTGTGACTGGCGCACTAACAGCTTCTCCATCCTTAACAGACAAAAGTCGTAACGGCAACGATCAAACAGGTGTCTCGCCGTTAGCTGACAAAATCAATCACCCTGGCCACGACTTGGAGACGAGTGAGTTTTCCACCATACGGACGACTGAAGCAACTCTCCCACAATATGTTCCACACCACGCTATACACACTACACCACCAGCAGTGACAGTGACCACATCCCAGAGGAGAATTCATGAACATACCTCCGAAGAGACCTCGCTAAATGTGCAGATACTCACTACAGAGATGGAGATTCATTCCTATATTGCCTCTACATCTCAGCCAGAGGCAGGTTATCAAACCCTTGCTGCCACTCAAGGAGGAATTACAACACGACTTCCAGCGCTAACTGAGAGTAACGCAACAGACGTCAGCCCTCACGTATCTGAATCACACATAGTGGAGGGTCTCAGTAGCTTGCAAATACTCAACTCTACGCATAAATCTATCAGTTTTGTAACTGCTCCAGTCAAACCACTTCCACCTCCAGATAGCCTTCAATATGAAGACACTTCTAAGGCAGAAGGTTTACTACAGGAATCGATGTCTGATTTTTCACTGAACCAAAGTCAAGCTGAGTTTCTAACCACAACACTTCATACTGTTCCGGATGAATACGATTCTGTTTTTCCCATCACGACTCCAGGCCCAGTGGTGGGAGATGAAGAGGAGCTGTTGGGTAACATAAGCAAAACTTCTGGTATCATTTCAAGAACTGCATCTCCAATGACACTGCCAACCACGAAAGCCCAGATTCATATCTTAAAAAAACCTCTCACAGCAACATCATCATCAACAACAACAGCTGTGCCAGCACCAGTAACAACCACAGAGTCTGGCTTTAATACTCCAATCACAACTTTTGCACAAACAACCTCTTTAAAACCCAGAATTCCGTTTTATTCAAGAAACCCTCTAACTAACCACATTCCTAATCAGGATCAAAGAAGAACCCTTAGTTATAAATACCCCAACCAAAGACTTCCAGCTATCACTCATCAGACCCCATCTGATACACATTCATCTGCGCACGTCCGCCCAGGCTCAGTCGGTTCGATCAGATCAAGTGTGTCCCCGAAATCTTTCACACCCCCTTCTCACGCAACGACTACAACTACCACAAGACCGACCACAAAGCCGCTCAGAAGCATGGAGACAGGTGTTCGATCCAGAAACTGGCACCTTGGCGAGAACGTCCCTCTTCCTGAGCCACCACATGTTCCTGTACTGAGCGCGAGGCCCAGAATCACCACTGCTAATCTTACCACAGTCACCGTGAGCGCTGAAACAGATGTGCAGTTTCCGTGCAATTCCTTGGGGGATCCTAAGCCTTTTATTACCTGGACCAAAATCTCCACAGGTACAAATAAACAAATATTAAACATAATTTCTTCATCTTAAACAGTACACTTAATTAAAGTACACAGTAGTTACTATTTAAATTGCTCAGCTGGGTTTGTTTAGCTGTCTTCCACATGTAAATCTGATCTTTTTAATAACACTATTTGGCATGCTGAGTCGCAGATGGACACGAGCCATGGAGTCTTGCCTTCTGTGTAAAATGCAGAAGCCATCAATATTCCCTTCTGGCCCGGGTCAGGTCCAAAGAACATGTGTGCACCTTCTGTTTCTCCATGGTGACACAGAGAGAATCCCAAAAAGACTCGTTTAGGACAGTTATTTACTGTTAGACATGCGGTGTTACAAAGAAACTATGATCACTTCAACAGATTGCTTCCGTATTGATTGATGCATGTTTTTCTTTCTTTTTATTTGTTTTAATTTTTTTTTTTAGGAGCAGCTATATCGGTAAATACAAGAATCCAGCGATTTGAGGTCCAGCCCAGTGGAACCTTGGTAATCCGCAACGTTCAGCTCCAGGATCGAGGACAGTATGCCTGCACTGCCCGGACTCAGCATGGTATCGATAGGATTGTGGTCACCTTGATGGTTCTGGTCCAAATGCCAAAAATCCTGCATCCCTGGCAGCAAGACATGACCGTGTATTTGGGAGACCAAGTCAACCTTGACTGTCAAGGACATGGTCTACCGCGCCCTCAGATAAGCTGGGCGCTCCCGAATAAGACGGTGGTGCGAACAGTCAGCACAAGGGAGCAGAGAGTAATGCTTTTTAGCAACGGGACACTTCATTTGAAGCACACTAGCTATCCAGACAGTGGGATCTATAAGTGCATTGCCAGTAACGTGGCAGGAGCGGCAACCATATCAGTTCGCCTCCATGTTACAGCACTTCCACCCATAATCCAGCAACAGCGACGAGAAAACCACACCATTTCCGAGGGTCAGACCGCGTACATCCACTGCAGCGCCAAAGGAGCCCCGTATCCGACGATCCGCTGGATCACCTTCACTGGCGTCCAAATACGACCTTCCCAGTTCATCAACGGAAATCTGTTCGTCTTTCCCAATGGGACGCTATACATCCGCAACCCGACAGAAAAAGACTCTGGGACCTATGAGTGTGTTGCTGTGAATGTTGTAGGTATAGCCAAGAGAAGCGTGAGTGTCCTGGTGATGAGGGCTTCCTCTACGGCCAGAATTACCTTCACCTCACCGCAAAGAACTGACGTCAGTTACGGTGACCACCTGAGCTTGGACTGCAGAGCTTCGGGAAGCCCTGAACCAAAAATCATCTGGAAAACTCCGTCCAAAAAACTCATCGATGCACATTTCAGGTATGTCAGTGACATGTGATTGGCACCTAACTGTAAAGTGATGCTAGCAACACTGAGCTGTATTTACAGTCACAAAATCACTCTTCAAGCACTCGGAACTTTCTTGAAATGTGAAAAACGCATTAGTTTGCACAGATTGTCCCGTAATGTGCGTTGTCCGACATCTCTTCAGTTCCTCACTCAAACTTTAGCTCATACCTGTAAATAATC
Source organism: Clarias macrocephalus (assembly GCA_011419295.1). Classification (NCBI taxonomy): domain Eukaryota; kingdom Metazoa; phylum Chordata; class Actinopteri; order Siluriformes; family Clariidae; genus Clarias; species Clarias macrocephalus. Next base: position 24,506 of record JAAGKR010007767.1, on the reverse strand, counting down.
CCTGTTTAGTGTTTGGCGGAAAAATGGAAGTCTGGTCATATGAACCTCCTCAATAAATGCTAAAGTTAGCTAGCTACAGTAGCTTCGCTAATAGGGCAGATGACTCATTTTCACACTGATTATACTTTGTGTTGATCAAAAAACAACATAATGAACATGGACCAGGGGCGGCCGGTGCAAACATTTTTTGGAGGGGGCGCAAACAAAATTTAAATGAAACTTTTAATACTCGCCTGTAAATAGTCATTTATCAGGTGATTGCGCATCATCACTACTAGTATAAAATAAAGTCCTGACTCACATCGCATCCAGTCAGCAGCTCCGCTCGCCATAAGAAGGGCTGGAAAAGACTCGTTGAGGATCACATGGTCCAATCACATGAGCTTAAATATTTAAAAACTATATGATTCGCTAAGAACAAAAGTGGGCGGGTTCAAGGCGCACAGAGCTCCGCCCCAAGGATGATTTGAATCAGAGCTCAGCCTCAAGTCACATGTTTTTCAAAAATGTACGCGGCTACATAGACACTCGTTTGTCCGGCGCCCCGCGTACACAAACACAAATGAACGTAATACAGTTTAGATTTTTTATTTTTTTTTGTAAATACATTCTACTAAGAAATACAGCGGAATATTGTGACTAAATGACTTTATTTCATTATTAAAATAAATAATTATTATGTTAAATAATTACATGTTAAAGGAGCATTCTTCTCTGCCTGACTTTAAGGGGGGCGGCGCCCCTGCGCCCCCTATTGACCGGCCGCCACTGACATGGACTATGGTTAATTATTGTAACCATCTATCCTCTTAAATCTAAAGACACACAGGAAACCTCCAGATTTCTTTTTCTTTTTTTCTTTTAATTTTTTTTTAGCACACATAGACCTTCTGTTCACATACTTTTGGCAATACGTCCCCTAGGTCAAGGTAGTGTCATCGTTTACTGCAGGAGGTTTTTATAGTGAGAAGGTGAATGTGCACAGGAGTAGTAGCACAAGAAGAAGAAGAATTCGCTTGCAGTTAAAAGAGCCGCTGTTACAAGTTCCAGATGTGATGAGCAGATTTTGGAAGTCAGTGCAACATCTGTTGCCGATTACAAAGCAAACGCCTCCATCTTTGCTCGAGACAGCTGACTAAGTAGTCTAGTCCAGGCTCATAATTCCTGGAGTTATGGCCTGATTTACCCAGAGTGCACGAGTTCATCCAAATTGTGCTGAAGATCGTATGTACTGTAGATATAACCATCAATCAGACAAACAAACTCATTAATATTGCTCTCCAAAAAAACCTGTACATGTTACATTTCTATTATTTTAAAGACAGCAGATTTTTCCTCGGACTGTAAAAAAAAAAAAAAAAACTGTATGCTTTTGTTACTTAGCTTTCGGTTATGTTTCTCCAATTTCTTCGATCACAGAATGGACAAGGCAAAGATAACGTCACTCCGAGTCTGAAGCTTCCTTCCCTTTCTTATTGCGCGGTTGATATTCTGCAGGGTGATTTTCTCCAGACCGTCTTATGCGTTGTTTAGTGAGCTTGCAAGTTCTTATCTAAAAAATAAATCCATAATAGGTAATAATGTTTTGTCTGTGCTAGATTAGGGTTGTTCTAAGGCTGATTTTTAAACACAAAACTCTATTGAATTTAAAGAAATATCAGTGCTGTGAAGTCTGTTTTCGTTCTTCGTCTTCACATTTGGCTACGACGCCGGAAGCAACTGATTTAGGTCACGAGAAATTAACATCAGCATCGTTTTGATAGATATGATATGATGTGATATGATATGATGTGCACTACATATTGAGACAATAACCTTTGATTCAAAACCTTCAGCAGGTTAGTAAAAAGTGGTTAAACGTACAACTTTTAAGCTAACTCATCTCATCCCAGTGTGTTTGGCAAACTTTTTAAACTCTTCATGAACTGTTGGTGAATCTGGAGAAACAGAACTGCATGGACGCTTTTTGGCTTCACTACAATCTTAGCAAGTGAAAATATCTTGAATTAAATAAGATCATTAAAGCTGATGTCCATAAATTTTTCCTTTACACATTTTTAATAGCAAGAATTTAAATGTTAATTCAAAGCTGGAGTGTTGACAGTTGAATTTCAATTAAATCAATTAAAGGTTTCCTGATTGCCTTAAAAAAAAGAACTAAAATGATATTTTTTAACAGAAACAAAATTCAAGTTCAAAATTAAAATTACTGAGCAAAATTTATTTGTAAACTGTATGTTTATAATTATGAGTCAATTTCAATAATATTTACATTCAAGTACAAATCATTCGATAAAAGAAAACGCTAGATAAAATGAATAAAATGAAAACAGATTCTACATTTGTAACAATCAGGGTAAATATTCAACATATTAGTAATATCAGTTTGTTTAATTTGCTGATTTTGGAAATATGTTTAAACTATGTAATGAAATTTAAATAAATTAAGTGATACTTTTTCTACCCTACTGGTTGGGGTAAATTTGGCCAACATTACCTTAATCCCCCAACATTGCCATTTTTTAGCACAGTAAACTAATTATTACACACACACACACACACACACACAAATGTTTTTTCAAGCGTTAACGCTAATCAAAGTGCTAATTTTTTATTATTCTACACTAGTATTATTGATGCTGCAAGTGTTTCCTAGACTCCATGGAAAGGGAAGAACTGCAGCATTCATTTTCTTTTCTTTTTTTGAAAATGCCTCTGTATTCACAGTTTTTGTCCATACCATGCCATTATTTGGAAGTTATTATATTGTTTTTATTAAATATACAGTAACTGACATTATCTTCTTTCTACCATAGCTTTGATCAAAGAATGAAGGTCTTCAGCAATGGCACTCTCACCATTAGATCAGTAACAGACAAAGACCATGGAGACTACCTCTGTTTGGCCAGAAATAAAATGGGAGATGATTCTGCTCTCCTCAAAGTGACTGTCATGATGAAAGCAGCCAAAATTGAGCAGAAACAGTTTAATAACCACAAGGTTCTTTATGGAGGAGATCTGAAAGTGGACTGCATTGCATCGGGCCTCCCAAACCCCGAGATCAAATGGAGTCTTCCAGATGGCACCATGATTAATAGCTTCATGCAAGCGGATGACAACAGAGTGCGCATGAGGAGGTACGTTGTGTTTGGCAACGGTACTCTGTATTTCAATGATGTGGGGACGAAGGAGGAGGGAGACTACACATGCTATGCTGAGAATCAGATTGGAAGGGATGAAATGAAGATTCACATCAGAGTAGTGGCAGCCGCACCAACTATACACAACAAGACTTTTGAGGTGATCAGAGTCTCACATGGAGAAACAGCATGGCTTACATGCAGGGCGAAGGCACAGCCTTCACCAACTATAACATGGCTTTCTCCAAGCAATCACATCATAGCCATGCCAGGATCAAACAAATACCAGCTTAGCACTGATGGGACACTGCAAATCCATAAGCTACAACGAGTGGACAGCGGAAACTACACTTGCTTGGCCAAAAATACAGCAGGTACAGCCCGCAAGGTGGTTAGTGTAGAGGTTCTGACTTCAGTGCCCATCATTAATGGAATAAAGAGTCCCATGATCATGGCTGAGGAGACCGCCGAGAAGGACCAGCGGGTTCTCCTGGACTGCAAAGCTGAAGGCACACCCTATCCCCAAGTCATGTGGATAATGCCTAAGAATGTTGTGCTTCCAGCTCCTTACTATGGCAGCAGGATTATGGTTCATCGCAACGGTACTCTCGATATCCGCAACGTACGTCAGAGTGACTCTGCACAGCTGCTCTGCATAGCTCGCAGTGAGGCAGGCGAGGCCAGACTGCAGGTTCAGGTCCACGTCACAGAGCATATTGAGAAACCAAATCTGAAAAGCTCAGCCACAGAGACTGTCCAGTTCACCAGCGGAGTCTCTGTGATTCTTAACTGCTCCATGGAGGGAAGCCCTCGTCCTGAGATTACCTGGTTCCTTCCCAACGGCACAACCCTGCTGAGTGGAACTAGCATTTTCCGCTTCAACCACCTGCCTGATGGAACTTTGGTCATCAGAGACCCTTCGGTTTCAGAGGCAGGGATGTACAAATGCGTGGGCCGTAACAGTGCAGGTTCTGTGGAACGGACGGTGACTCTAGGGACCAACCAGAAGCCTGCCATCAGCAGCAAGTACAGCTCACTGGTCAGCATTATCAATGGTGAAAACCTTCGACTAGACTGTCTGTCCAGCGGCAACCCAACACCCAAGCTTACCTGGACTCTACCAAGGGGAGAAATCCTGACCAGGCCACAGAGAACAGGACGATACGTCATTTTTGACAACGGTACCCTAACAGTCCAACAGGCGTCAGTATATGATAGAGGAACTTACCTGTGTAATTCTGTCAACAAACACGGCACCTCGTCCATGTCAGTGGCAGTGATTGTGATCGCCTATCCACCTCGCATCACCACTGGACCTTCAGCCGTCACTTACGGGAGACCGGGACTTGCAATCAAGCTTGACTGTTTCTCAATTGGTATCCCAAAGCCAGAGGTACTTTGGGAGTTTCCAGATAAAACCCAGCTTAAGTCAGGCCCCCATCAGCGACTTTACGGCAATAGGTACATTCATCCACAAGGCACTCTGGTCATCCGGAACCCGTCGAGCAGGGACAGCGGTTTCTACAAGTGCACCGCCAAAAACGTGGTCGGCAGCGACAGCAAAGCCACCTACGTGTATGTGTTTTGATACTAAAACATTATGCAAGTACCTACACGCCTTAAAGAGCTGCAGTGCAGAGAATACTGATGAGAGTGAGTGACTCTTATGGAGATACATGACGTGTGTTTAAAAAGCTGTTTATTTTTTTCTGCTGGTAAATATTCTCTTGTAAATACAGTATTAAAGCTAATTAACAGAAATGGAGATGATTATCATCACAAGCGAAAAATAGGAGCAGATACAAGGGAAGAAACGTGAGCTCTTCCTGTGGCGCTGGGTGAAATCCTCTGGCGTTTTGTTTAGACCTCTCTAAAGGTCTCCATGGACGCCCGGGTTTCTGTGAAGCAGGGCGACGAGGCCTGGATTTTTCCCTGTTCGATGCAGTGGTGGAAACCACAATTATCAAATGATTATTATTATTTTGTTTATTATTAATCTTGCCTGGAATTAAGGGGAATTTTAATGAGGTATAAGTTTATGGGTGAAAAATCCATTAGAATATTAAAAAATATAAAACAACCTTGTCTGGTTTTAAAATCCTACTGGGCTCATTCAAATAATATCCAGCGTGTTTCCCAGTAGATTGTGAGTGAAATACTGATGGATGGGATCCATGGGTTCGTTTTATTACGCTAAAGTACCAGGTTTTAAACTCACTCCAAATGTTCTATTGTTTAAATATTAAATAAATATTACATGTTGTTCTGTTTGTACAGTACAGTAGGTTTTATAACAAAATGTGCTGTGTTGAGTTTTCTTCAATGTACGTCTGTGTATCTTTTTAACATTTGAAATGGGCATTGCAAACTTTCTTTTTCTATTTGTATGAGTATGTTTACAGTAATACTCACTCCTTTGATAATTTATTTGTCTTTTAAAGACTGATCAGTGTCATGAAGCTTTGTGTGTGTCTGTGTGTGTCTGCGTTGGAGAGAGAGAGAGAGAGAGAGAGAGAGCAAAATAAACTCATGGCTCCACTTTTTATTCTATATTATGAAATAAACACTTAATGAAGTGTTTAAGTGTTTAAGCTGTTAATTAAGCCATTCCATGATGAAGTACACTCGTACAGCTTGTACATGGTTATTAACCATGTTATTAACAATCCTTAATCCAAATCGACTGGGGGAGAAACAATCCCGACTCGGTCACTGGCTTCTGTTCCAATTAATGGGTTGTTTAAACAGGTTTAACTGGTTGTTCACTCTCTCTTTATGGACCACGCGGGAGTTCTTATCCATCTCGATGGTGATGTGACGGCAGCAAACTCCTGCAGGATTCAGTCCCGTAGTGTCCCGTAAATACTAATGACTGACTTCTGGTTTTATGGCTTGAAGCCCAGACGCCAGACGACGAGAATCTGTAATCCCAAAAGGCAAGAAAAATAATAACAGCCTCAAAAACAGGTGTTAAGATCATTAACAAACCTCTGGAACGTCTGGTTGTTACTTAAACGACAGATGATATTAACATAATAGAGCGCGGGCTTGCTAACGCTGGGTGATTGGCTGTAAGGTGCATTTAATCAACAGCGCTTACAAGAATATGTTATATTATAATAATAATAATAATAATAATAATAAAGCAATGCATTACAAAAAAACTTAGCAAGGACACTTGCAGTGATGTCATACTAAAGGTATCTAAAAGTGTGTAATTATTAATAAGTGTTGCATTTCAGGCTGAAATTAAAGTATGTTTTAAAACATTAGTTTTTAATTTAAGCATTAAATGATTCAGTTTGCTAGCATGTACAGTACAGCTCGGCACGCTGGCCACAGGACACAGGTGAACTCAGTCAAGCTTTTTATAAGGTAAAATGAAAACTTTAACCAGACCTGAAGGCATTTAAGTGAATTACAAACATCAGACATTATTCTTGTCTGCACGGCTTATGTACAGTCTGTAATGTAGTCAGTGAGACATGATGGATGTGTGAGTGACAGACGACTGGAGACTGGAGACTGGAGACATAAGACGCTCCTGAGCCCACAGTGGGTGTTTATACACTCAACCCCACAGTGTAGACACACACACACACACACACACACATAGACATGTCTGGACCTGGTCTCCCTGTGTTTAGTAACCCCCTGTGATTGATTAAGGATGATCCTCAGGTGATGTTCCTGTGCTTTCGCTACCACTATGGATTTGGACTATGATTATTTGCCTAAAGAAAGCAGATGCTGATTTTGAGCACATGCGCCCTGCGTCTTCATACAGGTCACACACCTGCAGCGGGAAGAGGAACCGGGTCGAACCCGTCAGTTCTTATAACTTAACTGTCAAGTAACTTGTTATTTTGATATATTTAGTTATCTAAAACAAGATATCTAATCTAAAACCAATAACAAACTGCTTTGATATCTGTGCCTCTATCTACTGTAGATAGATAGAAAAATAATGAGTACTACGTAAATATGTTAAAATAATGACATCATAGACAAAGTAACTCAAAATTAGTGCAATTACTTAAATGAAATATAAACCAAATGATATTCTGAAACCGTGGGATACATTTAATATCTTTAGCTTTGTTGTTTTAAGATAATAAGATAAAACTGTCAAAATAATAATATAACATTGTGATAGTGAAAATTAGGAAACGATCCAAAATGCGGATCTTGTATTTTGAAACCCTAAATGGATAAGTAAGAAACTCGAGATCATAAGGCAATAACTTTCAACAGCTACTTAATATTCGGAAAACAAACTTGTTATAGCTGTGGGTCTAATCTCATGATGAAGTGTTTCATCTCCAAGTGTTTGTGGTTTTGGGGTTTCAGTAGAGAGCTTCTACATTTCAAGACGTTTCACAAATGTTTGTTGTTTGTTTTATTTTTGTGACAGAAATTTTGTCTTTGTTGTACTTTTTATGGTGCAAATCCATTTTTCCCAACACATTTATTTAAATAAAAGATTTGTTTTCTACAAAAAAATTGTTTTTCTTCTTGTGGTACTGACTCACACAGTGATGTGAAAAAGTATTTGCCCCTTCCCGTTTTCATTTCAAATAATTTTTTGCATATTTGTCACACTTTGAATCAACTAATTTGAATGTTACACAAAGATAACCCGAGTAAATGCAGGTTTTACATGATGCTTTCATTTATTTAGGGAAAAAAGCTGTCCAAATCTACATGACCCTATACACACTTTTTTTTTTAATCCAAAAAAAAAAAAAAGTGTATAATTCATGCAGGTAAAATCCCTGAAAATGTTCCCATCACTTTATTTCAATGTTCTTTATGGCCAAGGCACCATATGGATGGCATTAGCTTACACATGCTAGCGCTAATCATTTTCTGTTTCCTGGTGTGCAGCTAAAACATCAAAGCTCCTTGTGGAAACGATCCCCACACACTCTTTCAGGGGATATCGGCTGCTGTCCGGGGTCACGCTTCAGGCACGGTGGGTTTGAGGCAGGGATCTTAACCATAACTAGCGCTTCGTGTGTCAGGTTTAGTGCAGCGTGATCACACCGGCGTCGGGGAAGGGGTTTGTCTCACATTTAAGAACCAGACTGATTCTAAACTAATCCTCGTGATCGTTTCTCAGAGTGTCTTCAGCTACTTTAGACTTTTTTTTACAGCTGTACTGCAGCATGCTAACAGAACGACTGTAGCTTGCTAGTTAACATCATCTACAGTAGCTTAGTTAGTTGGCAGCTGCATGTGTGTCTCTTCAGAGAGCTTAAAGAAAACTGGGTGCAGATCTGCAAATAACACAGCTGCTCTTTTTGCTGAATATTATCGGCTCACACCAGACAAACTGCATAGCTGCGTAGCAACGTATGAAATAAGGAAACCACAAATCAGCAGACATCCTGAGTTCCTTACTTCTCTTGATCACTAATCAGTAAAGAGGACATTCTGATATGAAATGCTTGTGCAATAACACACGGCATGCGGGAAGTATCCGTCTGATTCGTGATAAGATTTTCTTCTATTATTGCACATGAAAGAGAGGTACAGTTCATCAGGTATCACGTGTTGGTCACAGCTATTCGTGCAAGTGGAATATTTCCCTGATTCTCTCCCCAGTTTAGTTTAGTTCTGTCCAACAGCCAGCTCTCCCTTATGGCAACGACCAATCAGCAGCGGCTCAGACCTGCTTCCTCTCAGGGTAGTTTTCTTAAACTTAGCGTTAGCGTGTCATACAGGAAGAGAAGTGCTCTCCACCCACTTTTACAAGCTCGACTGATGCCCATGCCTGGCCAGTGGGGCTGTGATGGACAGGAGAGGAGAGAGAGCGCCACCCTTCCCTTGCTGACAGCTTGGCCGGTCAAACTCACTATTTCTGGACTTTTCTGTTGCGAGACTTGGGGGCCCCAAATCAGAGTGGGAATGGCAGTGAAGTGGCCCCGGGTCAAATACACGCTAAGTGGCGCAACATACAGAGCAGCACATGTTCAGTGAACCAGAACCTTTAAACCTTACGCTCTCATAAACTGTAGATGGTGCCCCAGAGTCCGGGTCGTATTCGGCTACTGCGAGTTCCAGTTAATGAATTGGATCCAGATATGGGAAAGTGCTGCCTGCTTTCGGTGGCCAGAGGAGTGGAGTATTAAATAAACCTGTAATTAATATTTAAAGCACATCCTCTCTGTCTCGTGTCCAGCATGTTTACAGTTGGCTCACTTTCTCAGTGCCCTGCATGCATACAGCTGGTGTTATGTAGAAGGCGAAAGTTAATAAGTTTTAGAACTATAACAGGTTTACTCAAATGCAAGGCAGGACTGTGTGACGTGTGTGTATCTGAAAGACATTCCAGATGTTAATGGAAGCTTCTATTGTCTTCAGCCCAATCAGGGGAAGGTTAAATAAGTAGAGTGATACTGTAGGTCTGTTTGTGCTTAACAGTCTTATCAAACGTCTTACTCATTCTCAATTGTGCGTATTCTGTACAGGGCCTCACTTGGGGCACTAGGTGGGGGACACCCTTGATAGAGTGCCAAGCACACAGTCACACACACTCATACACACTCGGGGCAATTTGGAAGTGCCAATTAGCCTAGCGTGCATGTCTTTATACTGTGGGAGGAAACCCACTAAGCACAGGGAGAACATGTAAATCCCACACAAACAGACTCACAGATAGGACCCGAACCCTTTACCCTGGCGGTGCGAGGCCACGGTGCTAACCACTACTCTGTTTGTCACATATCTGCTGTAACATAAGACCCAGCCAGTGCATGCAGTGCCGGTCCCAAGTCCCGAGGGTGCTGAGACAGGAAGGGCATCAAGTGGTGTAAAACCTGTGCTGGGTCTTCCAGATCAAATGATCTGATGTGGCGCACCTAAAATATATTTTAAAATACTATTTTCTAAACAATTTTTATTTTCTTTCGTGAGAGATTCGACTCCACTTAATGATCTGTTTGTTTGTTAAGAAGCAATTAAGATGTACTTTGTCATTACGTTTAAACAGGGGAAAAAATTGCATTTTATAATTGCTGTAAAAAATTAGTCCTCTTCTGTTATTGGACTGTGACCGCAAGTCCATCTACATCTGATGAACACTGAAGCAGCTCGTGTCAAAGATTAACACACCTGCGGCTCTGAAAGCATTTGTTTCGTGTTTAAGGTGTGTGTGTGTGTGTGTGTGTGTGTGTGTGTGTGTGTGTGTGTGTTATTCAGATTGTCTGATCTCTGTGTCTGATAGGGCACCGCTTCTCTTAATGCAGTCAGAATCTTCGCAGTTTTCTTGATGCTGTGTTTACTGATCATGTGACACGTTGCCTGGCTGTTTTTTAATGAAGTATACTGTAGTAAGAATTATGACTCTAAATCGCTTCCCTTTCATTGTGCATTAAAGAGGCAACACATGACGGTTAGTAAACATGATGTAACGTTCAGCTGAATCCTCAGCGAGACATGTTATTTGGTAATTAATGTTAATTAACTCGAATTAAAGACATTCTGAGTGTCTTTTGGATGACGTACAGCTGGGTCTTAAACTTTACAGGCAAAATGCTGCGACTTTAAAGTTTCAGTTTATTGCACATGTACGAGTTCCAGCTCTGGTTTTGCTCAGATGTTAATCGTTAAACCGTCAGTCACAGGCCGACCTGCACGCCGCATGCTAATGGGGTCCACAGGTAGACGAGGCTGTTAAAGAACAGAGGTCAATTTCCTCGAGATAAGAAGCTTTCGCCCCTTTTTTTCTTGATCACGAGCGCAGTTTTCCCTCATTAGTGAGTTTAAGACTGTAAGTATATTTTTTAAACCTGTGTAGAGTTTTTTTTTACTCTGTGTCTATGATTGATCCAATCTAACAAAGTCAAGAAGACATGCAACAGCTTTTCATTTATAAAGTGAACGAATGAATACTGTAGGCAGGGATTATTAGCTAAATCCTCCGCGAAGCTGTGCTTTGCTAATTAGTTTATATTTATGGGTCATTAACGAGTCGTGAGCGACTACATGGAAAGAGAGTGATTTTGCTCCATAGTATTTTTAAACAGAATTTTAGTCAAATTGCATAAACATCACATCCTCTTCTAAACTGGAGGGAAAGAAAATAAGCACTCTGTGTTTGAATGTGTCCCCTCGCCATGTGTGTCCCCTTCGGTGACGGGGTTCGAGCCACCTCCTTCCCAGAGCCAGTCCTTTAAGGGGACTTTGAAACACTGGTCCCTGTATCATGGTATAAAGTGCAATGGGTTTTTAACAGTACCCACTATGGTACATGGTACAGCCTGTACTATACCAGTATATACCAGTACCAGTAGTATGTACTAAAATATTGTAAGGTTTTATAATGTGATGTGAACGTTCCCATGCCTCTGTGCCTAAAACCAGCCCCCTCATTGTGCTTTCTGTCTCCTCGTGTGATGACACCCCCTACAGCCCGGATCCAGAACAACATACAAACAGCTCCTGTCCTATGGCACCTAACGTACTTTATTTTATACTTTAAACTGTTTAATGAAAATCACTGAATCTGTGTACTTTTGGGCGCTCTATGCTTTTTTCATCAAAAAAGAAAAAGATTGTGGGTCGTATGATCGTAGGATCCCTGTTTCCATTCAGTTCAGCTTCAATCTAAAGAAAAACATCTGGGGTGTGTCCTGCTAATCAGCGCTAGTATTAGCCATGATTAACCTGTCATTTCTTTCCAGTAAGTGCATCTCTCATTCTCTCTCACACACACACACACACACACACACACACACACACACACACACACACACCAGCCAGCCGTGAATAATTTTTTGCAGACCTGTATAAAGAGTTTAAAGAAATTTCACAAAAAAAATTCCTCAAACGTACCTCAGAGCTAATTGTGGCTAGCTGAGCTAACAAGTAACAGTCTTACTATTGCTGGAAGAAAAAAAAAAGATTTTAATTTGGTAAAGAAGCGGCTTTGGAGTAAACACATTTTCTCTTTTCTCAGTTGCGCTCACCAAGTCGAGTCGTACGCCAAATATCTCAGATTCCTTCTGCAGTCACGCTGGAGCTACAACGCTAGCACGGCTAACGAGTGACAGGCGCTTGTGGTGACCTGATTAGCGTACACTCTTCAGTTATTCAGTGTTCAGCCTTTAAGGCGAGGGATGAGTTCAGTTAGCATGATTCTGATTAGCTGTAATAAATATCCTGCACTTGTTAGCAGAGTTAGCCTTGTAGCTACAACGCAGCAAAAGAAAAAAATATATAATACAGTCACCAAAAGTGTTCTGAATGTTAGAATTCATCTACTAGAACTCGGTCGTGGTTATATAGTCGTGTCTCGGAATACGAATTTAAACCACTAAGTGAAACTCATTGTCCTGTAGGAAATAAAGTGAATGCGGCTAATCCGTTCCAGCTACCCAGAATATTACCAATTTCCACCACTATAATCACACTTTTGCATATTAAAACGATCAAAACATTTAGAACACATTTATTATCAAGACATTTATATGAAGTAAAATTAAATAAATAGACATTAAACCTTAACATTAGTTTATGATTCCTCTCGGCACCGGCTGCTTTAAACACCAAACTGAACGCGGCTCCTTTTCTTCTTGCTACCGTCCTTCATAACATTCTTGGTGCTACAGTACGTCTTCACTAAATCTTTTACAAAATGCAAAACAACCCACAAAAATATGTAAACTCACTTCGCTTGGCTTTTCAAGCCAAACAAGGTTTGAACGTCCCACAGACGTACACACGACTTAGCCAGCGCTCGGTTCGTCTCGGTCGCTCGCATGTTAAAATGCTTCGTATGCCGAGGGAAATGTCTTGCGAAATTTCAGTCCTTAAGGTGAAAATTCTTCAAGCTGGGCGCTCATATGCCGCGGTACGAATGTACTAGACTGGGGCCATTTGAATAAACCCCAGTGGAAGATGAATGTGTGTCGATGATGCTACTGTATCTTTTATTGCTAGATCCTGATGCTGAAACGGGAAAGTCACTTACGGTTAATGAGTTAGTGCAAACTTTTTATCTATTGTCCTTGATTTAGCGAGTGAATGTTAGTTAGCTGGGATGGAGCAGGGCTGCAGTGGAAAAGGCAGGTTTTATTACCTACCTTATGTAAATAAAGTACGTTTTTGTCTTTACTGCATCTGAGCCCTGGGTGATAGTCAAGAACAAACGCTGGATAAGAGCTAGCACCTAGCGGTGTCTGTAGCAAGAGTTAGCAAGAGTTAGCTGCAGCTCATGTTACTGTCTTGTGCTGAATTTATGTTTAAGATTTTTATTAGCCAGCTTATGATTGTGTGCACGATGGTGTAGTGGTCAGCACTGTCGCCTGGCACCTCCAGGGTCCGGGTTTGATTCCCAGCCAGGTTCGGTTCCCGCCTCTGTTTGCATGTTCTCCCCGTGCTTGGGATAGACTCTAGACTTCCTGCGACCCTGAATCCAGGATAAAGCGATATAGAGTGAGTGAGTGAGATCTTAACATAAAAATACTTTTAAACTTTTTTCCCGGAGTGAAATAATATTTTCTGTAATATTTTATCATCCCTAATCATTTATCAGCCCTATCTTGGTCTTATCATGATTAATAATGCCTCAGCGCCACCTTGTGGCCTTGGCTGTCTCAGTTACATTACATAAGGACCTTCACAATTATTCCATCCATCCAGGAACCTCTGTAGTCCACCAATTTTTAGCATGTCTTGGCAATTTGGTAACGCCTAGTCTGGCTGTCTTTGGACTGTGGGAGGAAACCAGAGAACCTGGAGGAAACCCACCAAGCACGGGGAGATTTACAATTATTAATTAACATTCATTTATTTTCCAGCTGAGCCACAGAGTTACACCTCTTATGCTCCATGTGTGTGTGTGTGTGTGTGTGTGAGCGAGTTAAGGCTGTGTCTCATTTGGAGCACTACCTTAATGCGATACCTCAGTAAATTAAGATGTTTTATTGTAAATAATTGTTATTATAATAATACAGTAAACTAAATATGAGATTATTAAACATATTTCTATCTCAATATTTCCATTTATAAGCTTTAACTTTTGGATTATGTTATCTTTCAGACACGTCCATCTACTGCGCAATGTTTGCACAGTTATACCCAATTATACGGTATATTATTATAGACATATTTATTACCTACTGCACCGTCTGTTTGTTATAACACTTTGATATTTATTGTAAATAAGACACTTCTGATTGGATGCTGACTGAATTTCATCATCTCTCTACATGTACTTTGCACAATGACAATAAAGGTGAATCTAATCTAATCTAATTCCTTTTCCTTCCCTATTGGCTGATCATTTTGTTTCTTCCTAAAAATGCTTAGAAATGCTTAAGATGAACAAAATTGTCAAAAAACTTGTACAAAAATATCTAATACTTACAAATATTAAATGCATGTAGAAATGCTTCATCATTATGTGTTTGGTTTATTGTACTTTTATATTTTAAAGAAATAAATCAATCAATCTGGCTTGACTGAAGATATTTTCACTGCTCAGGTGTTGGTTTTTTGGCTCCATCCACATGCCTGTCCTGAAACCTCTTCTACATGTGCTTTTAACCATCAGAAGAACCTTATTAAAGATGGTGTGGCGTCATGGCCGCGCCGGAGAGGTGCTGGACTTCGCCCTCATCGCCCCGTCATGCTTCACCTCATTCTTGTAAGCAAACTCCTTACGTTTTGGTTTTTCACTGTGAGTTTTCATTTCATTAGCTTCATGTTGGAGTTCCAGTTCATGATCATCGCCCCATTGTTCCCTCAAGAGCTCATAATCACAAAATCACCCGAGCAGGAAGAACACGGACCTGATGCTCAATCAGTGATTAGCGAATTCAGTGAACAGCTGGATTCTGTTATAGGTTCAGTTTCACGTCCAGGGTTTATCTTCTCTTTATGTTTGTTGATCGAAAATTGACAATTGTTTCTGTAACACAATCCAACATAAAATAACCACCACATCCTCTCCTGCTTCCGCTGCTGAAAAAGTCTCTGCTCTGACTGAAAAACCCGACCTGACCCGAACACATCTGGAGCAGACGCTATTAATCAATAGCGAGAGAGAGAGAAAAATTCGTACAAACAATATAGTCAGTGTTGTGTTAGATACTGATATGAAACGTACTAGTTACCATCACTAGTTATTTTTCTGGTTAAGTAATATATCACTAGTTACCTTCTGAAGTGACTCATTACTTTTGCGTTAGGTTTAAAGTTTCAGTGCTTTTTCAGCAGACAGGGAGAGTCGTACATAAGGTTCCTATCCGAGTCAGGACGGCGGTGGTGACGCACGAGGGCAGCTATAGGAGGCGACCAGAACATTTACCCAGAGCCTGACTGTAACCATGGAGACAGCATTAAAAGAGAAACAATCATCTTTCAAGCAAAGACTGTTTGAACTGATCACTGACTCGGCTAAAGGTCCAGTCTGTCCCGTTTCTCCTGAGCCTCGTGTGGACTCGGTGACGATCTCAGCCAGGACCGCCCTTACGAACGCTGCAGAGAACGCAAAGGTGTCCTGGGAGAACTCCCACTCAGCACCCCGCCCAGAAGAAGAAGAAGAAGAAGGAACCCTCATGTCACCAGCCATTATACAGGACTTCTCAAATAATCAGGTGAGCCTCGCTAACCAATGAACCTTGCTGACCAACACCACGCATCTGAACCACAATAGACTCCAGACATCACAACCGACACAAAATATCATCATAACACAGCCAGGTGATTGTGAAGACACTGATATTATGACTGTAATGATGGCGCTGATGTTCAGTGTTAGAGACACACTGTTCCCCCGTTCCCTCCTGCACTGCGGTGAGACCTGAGGCGGAGGCTCCTCGCCGCCCCCTCTCCATCTCACACACACACACACACACACACACACACACACACACACACACACACACACACACACACACACACACACACTCTGGCAGGGAATCACACCCTCAAATGAAAAATGTAACAAGCAAATGAGGAACAGAACTCGGACTGCGCACATGTCACCAGCACTCGAGGAGTTTTTTTGTCCATGTGAGATGTGCCACCTCTGCCAAGATGCCACCCAGGGCCGCGCCCGTGTCGCCCCTGTCTGCTTAACACAAAGCTCCTTCTCTCGTAACGTTCCTTTATCAGCTCCACTCTCAAACCTCTCCTCGCAGTGATATATTACTCTGTACTATATTGAAAAGTACTCCATTATATTACCAGTTTCTATAAGAAATAATATTATACTGAAATACATATAATACTGAATTTAGTGAACAGTTTTTCTGCTGTATAGAAGACGAAGGCGGTGAGATTTTGCGCGCAGACCAGGAAACAGACACACACTCGCTCTCAAGGAACGTCATGACGTGTCATGTTTATTAAAGCTACATGGAAACTGCGGTACAGTGGAGTCTTCAGGTCTCCGAGCAGGAGCAGAAGGGGAAGATGCCGCAGCACGGCTGTAACCACGGCCGCCACAGCGCCCGCGGCCACGACAGCTGGTTCTCGGGGAGCGTCAGCGTCCGCCGGTGTTCCAGCACGGCGTCTCGTACGCGCCGCAGCACCTCGCCGTGACGGGCCTCCGTCTCCGCCGTCAAGGGCGCCGCCTCCGAGGGGTCGGAGGTCAAATCGAACACGAGGGGCGGGTCCTGGCGCGTGATGAAGTGGCCCTGGCAGAGGCAGGTGTGTTTACTGCTGCAGTTGGGAGTGAAGTAGTGCACTTTAAAGACGGAGTCGCCTAAAGAAATGACAAAAACAAAACTTTAAATCCTTACCTGACGTGTGTGTGTGTGTGTGTGTGTGTGTGTGTGTGTGTGTGTGTGTGTGTGTGTGTGTGTACTCACTGTCAGGGGGATGCCAGCGGACCGCATGCAAATTAACACCGCAGTAGTGAAACATGAACTCGTGTTTCGATTGCGTTGTTCTTCCCTCCAACAGCGGCAGCAGGTCATGACCATCCAGGATTCTGAAAAACACACACACACACACACACACACACACACACACACACACACACACACAGAAAGAGTAATTATAAGTGTATACAGTACATTCAGATGTGTGCTTACTAGCTCTCTTTGTTGATTGATTATGTTAATGAGTACGCGCCTGTCGTTAGGAATCGCTCCTCCCGCCAGACTCACTACTGTGGGGAAAATGTCCATCAGACTCGTCGGCTCGTCGACGACTTTTCCGGCCGGGAGACGATTTGTCCAGCGGAATATTCCTGGAACACGGATGCCACCTTCCCAGCCGGCTGCGTTTTTACCGCCTGCACGAAGCATCACACAAGCAGGATGGTGAGATCAGGCCGCTCATCTGAAATCACACTGTACTGCTGTTCTGGTTTACATCATCACGCTCCTCCATGATGGGCCTGAGAGGGAGACGCGACACTGAACGCATCATTCCCGAGGCTGCCTTTACACGCGCGTTACTGTGGAGTTGCCTTCTCACTAAACATGAGAGTACGGAGAGATGTCACCAGTCACTTGGGAAAAAACAACAGGACAGTTCTAATTCTTTTCTAATCTGCGCAGGCATGCGGGTGGGAAGAAAGTCAGCGCTGCCGAAACAATGACACGTGACTTTAATAAACGAGTTCCAGTGACACAGCGGATTCCCAAATGTTCAAGAATTTTTCACAAGCTCGTTTAATACATGCCCCATCCTGGTGGACCAGAGTGTGAGGGAGTAGAACCACACACACACACACACACACACACACACACACACACACACACTTATTAACGTGAATAATAAGAATAAACAACCACAAAGTGAGAAATGATTTATTGTGAGAAATAAAATGAGGTCACGTTTTTAATATCGGAGTTAGAGAAAAGGAGACGAATCGGAAAACAGTTCTGTTTTTGTTTACTTTCATTTTACCTCGATAAATTCCGTTCCAGCCTCCCGTGCGTCCTCGTGAATCTGAAACCCAGATGTCTCCCCCGTGATCAGACGTGAAGTACATGAGCGTCCTTTCAGAGAGATTCAGCTTCTCGACCAGCTTCACCATTCTGCCTGCAAGAGAACGCAGGGTCAGTCTGGGAACCGTCTCTGAACTGACGCGCACGTGTAAGACCAGGAGACCTGAGGATGCAGCCTGTCCTCACGGCATCCTGTCCTCTGAAGTCGCATGTGAGGGGACACACGTTCAGCCCAGTTCCCACTTTCAAAGCACCGTGTCAGGCGAAGGCGTGTCAGATTCAAAGCCCGGTTCATTATTGTTAATATTAATATCATTGTGTTTAGAACTGGTCTACCCTGGAGACACCTAAGCACAGGAAGCATGCTGGGATTCCCTCCAATTATTTTAGATCCCTATTAACACCAGAGTGTGTCAGAGGCTGAAAGTGTGAACTAGACTTTTCTATAAACAGCAGCAAAATCATCACACGAATACAGACGTTTCTCTCAAACACTCGAACATAACAACAGACCAATAAACCACAACACTTCATCTAAAGCAGCTCCAGATTGCTCTCACCAATCATCCAGTCCACTTCCTCCACGTTGTCTCCGTAAAGGCCGTGCTGGCTTTTCCCTACAAACTGTTTGGAGGTGAAGAGCGGCACGTGCACGTGAGCCAGAGACAGAAACAGCAAAAACGGTCTGTCCTGGTTCCTGCATGTCAAAGAAAAACGTTCCATTGGTCAGGTTCATTTAAGCAGCAGTGCAGGTTTATATTCATGCCCTCACGCTCATGTGTCACTGTTTCCATAGTAACTGGTAAATGCAATGATAATGATAATAAAGTTTTTGGCTTACAATGTTACTTTAACCGCCTAAACTGGCCAAATGTCAGATAAAAATCAGCGATTTAACCAAACAGAAACAAACCGATGATACGGGATACGGACTCATACAGCGAATTACTTAAGACTGGAACGAGTGTTTCTTTTAAGTTATATCTACAACAACAGTTTTAAGAGTTTAGACATAGAAACTAGCAGATTTTACAAAGCTGAACACCTCATGTGACGTCCATGCCTTTTTCATTTCCCCTATAGGGGGCGCCTGAGCACAGCCTAAATACTAATGAAAGTGGGCATTCGCTGGCAACGGGATCCAACAACGTGCATTTCCTTACCGATGAAAACTTTTTTTTTAACTATATAAGAATTACCATTTAAAAGATACAACATACATTTGTTAGATAGTATAAGTGATATTTTCTGTAAAAAGAGGATTATTTAATAGTTTAATAATTACTGATTAGTTGACGTGTTAATCTCTTATGGTATTTAATAAAAACTATGAACTAGTGAATCAGTAAGAACAGTATTAGAGCTAGTTTTCTTCCTGAATCTCGACCTCACCGCTCAACAAACTGCTCCGCCTCTCTCATTAGCCTATCAGTGAGCGTGTCCAGGTTCACCGGTTGTTCCACTACATCCTGGTTCCTCATGACGATGCAATTCCAGGTTCGTAGAAACCCAAACGGAATGTACCAGGTCAAAAAGCCGAGGACGTAAACGACGACTAGGACCACTAGAACCCAGGAGCTGATGTCCAGGAGCCCAGCGATTCGAGCCGTGATTAGGGTCAACACTGCCAGTGCGAACAGCGTGAAAACCTTCCACAGCGTCTCCTGAACGTCGACCATCACGTCGGCGCCGCCCCCGGGTTTGCAGTCGTTAACCAGGGTGAAGGGCATCCCATAATAGTAGTCGAAACCGTGGCTGTTGGGATGGTGGCAGTGATCGTTCCTGCGCGTGCAGCTCATACCCAAGTGCCACTTCCCTGGACAGAGTGAAAAAGAAGAAAAGTTTAGTTATGGTCACGCTAGTGTCAGGGAGACAATTTCCATTCAATTCAGTTAAATTAAATTGTATTTGTATAGTGCAAAGCAGCTTTACACAATCAAAAGAAAGGCCACACCCTCAGTTGTGTTGAGAAACCCTGGCCAGTGGAGCACTCACCACATGGACTGGATGTCCATACCGCGGACACACCAGGGTTTCAGACTGTGAGATATACTGTATCAGAGCTGAAAGATACCACGGTCTTACCCACAAGTCCCGTGGTGTAACCCTGCTTTTGCAGGAGCTTGGCAAACGTGGTGGCGTTGGTGGGAAGCCCTCCTGAAGCACCGAGGAACAGGATCACCTGCGCTCGTCCAGTACTTCCCAAACCTTAGATGAAAAGATTGTATAGAAGGTGTAACAACCTTTAGGCGACGTATTAACATTTATGCAAGTGATCAAGTTTATGTTACGCTGAAGTGAACATCGTAGTTTGGGTTATGAAGAAACACGCAGCTGTGATCCAGATGTTGATTCCACTGATTGTTACACTAACACTGGGAACGCGATGCTTTCACTGACGCCCCCGTTCCTCTTCAATAACTCAAATACTTCCTTGCCCTGTACAACTGAGACAAGACGCTTATAAAAGAAGAATGAAATGGTGGTGATGTCCCGGAGGTGACGTGAGGTTTGTTCGCTTGGTCCCTGAGATGGACGTGTTAAACACCCGACTGCTCTGATCGATCGGCTGATGATCAATCGCTGGTCTCTCATCTGGCCGAGCACATAAACGGTTAACGTTGCGATGATGGAAAAATACACGAGGCGACAGCCACATTAGCATGTCGCTGCCAATCTGGGAATCTCTCCAAAAAGACGGTAAAAACATCACAAGGATGTTTTTTTTCTTATATGCCTTGTGTATTTTTATCACAAGCATGTTTTGCAATATGCAAATATACAATATGTATATTTTGTATATTTGCATGTATGTATTCTGTATATGCACCTACAGCAGAAGCGCTTGCAGTCGGGCTTCTTGCTGCAGAGAGTCAAAAGCCGCCGAAATAATTATTAAGAAAGAAATAATAAAAGCTCTGGACGAGGGAGCCCAGGATCACCTTACGCTCCATGTGGGGGCGACACTGAGCGACTATCCAGCACAGCTCTTATCACCCAGAATGTGCAGAATAGTCACTTATCACCCTGATAAGAGGAACAGACTGTCTGTTCTGATGTTTATGATTCCTGCCCTCACTGCTGAGTAATGAGTAGCTCGTACACGCTGACTGATGGTGCAGTGTGTTAAAGCTCTGAGCTACTGATCAGAAGGTCGGTCGGTGGTTTGAGCCCCAGCTGTACTGTTGTGTCCTTGAGCACGGCCCTTAACGCTTAAAGGTTAACCCTGTCTACTAGCAAGAAGGCTGGAACGTGTGAAGCATAAAGAATTTCCCTGTGCAGTGATGAAGAAAGGCTGAAACGTTTCAGTCTGTTATTCCTTGATGTCGTGTTTCAGTGTGCGTTAAGAGCCGCTTGTTAGGGATTGGAAAGGTTTGTCCGTTTTGTCGACCATATGCTACTGTATTGTTTGGCTGGTTATAATATTTATTTTTACAGTTAAAAATTGTAAATAAATAAACAAAACTACACAATAAAGAAAACACTTGAAACTTAGGCGGATCCTAAGAACCCACACCCTCAGTGATCGGTACACGCCGGGGTCACATCCCGCGGCTCCCTGTGGCTTCGGAAAATACATCATGAGTATTTCATTTAAATTACTTTTAGTTCGTTATTTTATAATAAAAAAAAAAATTATCTCCAAGAAGTTAGTTAGATAGTTTTTTAAAAATCTAATTCTAAATTAGAAGATTCTGGTGATCTTGTAACATTAAAATAAAACGTTTACATTTTTTTGTCACTCAAAATATGCGTTACAACCACTGGTGTGTGACAGGCGATGTTTCGACCTTTTATCCGGGGTGACCACTGACTGCACGCTCCTGTTTGCTGCAGGTAGATCATTTAAGTTCGGCTTTTGATTTCATAAACACGAGGAGGACTCAGACAGAGTATTTTATTTGAAAGTAACCTTCAACTCAGCGTATTTCAAAATGTTTTTGCTGCAGAAATAAGATTTAATTTTCTCTGTATCAGTTCATTGATTACATAAATAAAACAAACTATAGTTTTTTATACATAGCATGAAGGTAAAAACACAACGGTACATGCAGTATGGCCATGTGTGTGTTTTCTCGGTTGCCGAACCCTGTGATGGGTTGATTCAGATTTTTGGGGGGGATTTTTCCCTGATTTTCTCCCTAATTTAGTCGCGTCCAATTCCTCCCCGTCACTAGGGGGCTCCACATTAAAGCTACTACTACCACTCAGCCGGGAGGGACGAAGACTAGCATGTGTTTCCTCCAAGCCACGTGATGCCAGCCGACTGCATCTTTTCAAACTGCTCGCTCACGCACCGTTGGGGGCGGAGTTACACACTCGGAGGACGGCGCTATCCGCTCCTTCCGCTCGCGTGAGCTCACAGACGCCCCTGATTGGCTGTAGAGCCGTGATTAATGTGGGAGCACTAAGTACCTCTCACCCCGCCCCCCCCTGAGAGAGCTCGGCCAATCAGCTCTCTCTAGACCTGTGAGAGGTTACAGCATCACCCGGGAATCAGACTCGCGATCTACGGATGATAGGGCGAGAACTTTACCACTGCACCACTGCGCCACTCGGAGGCCCTGATTCTGATTTCTGTGATGGCTCCCCAAACCCCTGATCGGAGCGCCCCTGGTCTTGGTGCCCAGGTTTCTTACTGACATTCGCCGTATGAGCTCGCACATGGCTGACCTTTATTCATACTTCTTGGAGTTGCTGGACCTGTGAAACGGGAACCGACGGGAACGGCCTTTACGACGCTTTCTTGGAATCATGTAAAGCACTTCAAATGTTTCCTTGGAACAAGTCAGTAAGGAGGTCGCCAAAGACCAGGGTCAGCTATGTACCTGTAGGCTTCAACGCCTGCATTGGAGATTCATTAGCAGGACGCTCTGGGGTTGGTGGGGTGATGGTGTGGAGGGGTGGAGGGGTCACTTTCTCCTCCTCACTGATCTCACAAAAGGCATCAGCATCCAATAAAGACGACTGCAGTGAGCAGTGTGTGGCAGATTCCCAGCATCACTATGAATGATGTCCACCAGGACGTCAAACCTGGTGAAGCCAGACCTCAAACACGCCACAGGTTTGACAGCTAGTGTACCGTGAACATGGTGAAGTACGTTCCTCTACTGGTTCCCTCAAACATCGTAGGTATTACAGGTAACATTGCAAACATTGTTAATTAGTTACCTGAACGCCACGGGTAACGTCCAGTCATGAACGCAGCGCGGCTCGGCGTGCAGAGAGGAGCGGCGGAGATGTGCTGAGTCAGTTTCACACCTTCCTCTGCCAACCTGTCGATGTTCGGGGTTCTGACAACAAATCAGACATCAGACGTCAAGCTTGGAAAAAAAAACCCAAACAAATCTAAATATTAATGAAAACGTGCAGGTTTTTATTTTCTTCACCTGATTGTATCGTTCCCGTAGCAACCAATATCGCCGATCCCCAGATCATCGACCATCACGAGTATGAAGTTGGGTTTGGTGGCATCTTCGGCTTCTCTAACGCCCTGACTTTGCACAGTTAGGACAAACAATACGAGCAAATGCCTGAAATGGTGTAAAAACGAACAACGTCTGATATCAGGGACAGGATCAGCTCAGACTGCAGACTAACGTCTGAGACACAAATCATTCCATTCAGCTAACACACGAGCAGGACGTGCAACCTGCTCGCTGGGTGGGGGATCACGTCTAATGCGCGCTGTATTAGAGCAATATTACTACATTTATAATACTGCAAACAAATCACACATCATACCTCAGGCACAGGCGAGCCATCAGAGCAGGAACCCGGGTGTCCTGAAACATACTGGAAGTGTTAGAGACATGAAGGACTGTGCTGTCTCAGGTCTGCAAATACCAGCATGATTTAATAACTAGACTGAGTTTAAAGCATAAAGTCCTGCACGCTTGCTGTAAAGGCAGTAGAGGTAAAATATTACCCAGCATGCAAAGACATTGTACAGTACATGGTGTAGTCAATAAATATTCACAAGTTTAGCAGTTCTAACCCCGTTTGCCTTGTATGAGAAAAAACATGCTAAAAGTGGGATTCAAACCCACACCTCCATTCAGAGACCGACTCCTCCCCTCATTAGAGGAAGGTACGAACCATGTGTCCGGAGCCTTAGACCTCTGTGTGTGTGTGTGTGTGTGTGTGTGTGTGTGTGTGTGTGTGTGTGTGTGTGTGTGTGTGTGTGTGTGTGTGTCTGTCTGTGTGTGTGTGTCTGTGTGTGTGTGTGTTGGTGTGTGCTGGTGTGTGTGTGTGTCTGTGTGTGTGTGTGTGTGTGTGTGTTGGTGTGTGTGTCTGTGTGTGTGTGTGTGTGTGTGTGTGTGTGTGTGTGTGTGTGTGTGTGTGTGTCTGTCTGTGTGTGTGTGTGTCTGTGTGTGTGTGTCTGTGTGTCTATGTGTGTGTATGTGTGTTGGTGTGTGTGTTGGTGTGTGTGTTGGTGTGTGTGTGTGTGTGT
>JAAGKR010007766.1:22528-32528 GCA_011419295.1 Clarias macrocephalus | reverse complement strand
TTTTATATTATAAAAATATTTAATATTATAAAAATGTATAATAATATATACTGCATTATAGTATATCCATATTTTAATACAGCAGTAAGGATTTAACAAGAGAAAATGTAAAAAAAAAAAAAATAATAATAATAATCATAAAATAAAATAATTGTATATTTATTTAATTGCTCACTCCAAATGAAGAAATTACACATTTTGTCCTTTTTGTGTGTTTATTCCTTGAGAAATAGAGCAGACAATCTCAAATGTGCAGGGAGTGGTAGGGGGCATCATACTCGGGCATAAAAACATGAAAACAGACAAAATCTACATCTGCATTTCTATAAAGCAGCTTTGTGTCCATCATGCACATTGTTAAAGGTGCTATGCAGAAAGAAAATAAATAAATAAATGGAGGGGGGGGGGGGTGTATGTTTCCTCACCCTACTGGTGGTCCCACCTAATTCGCACATTGTTGCTTCTCGGCCAGTAGTAATCCTACGCTGAACTGTAAAGTGCTTTGAGATTCTCTAGTAAATATTCAGTAAGTATTTACCTCGGCTTAAGAGATCTCACAGCTTGCCTTGCTCAAATCCGTCTTCAAATACGGCTCATGTTACAGAATTCCTCTTTTGAGATGCTCTACGCATGCCTGGCTTGTAGTGCGGTGTACAAAATCATTAGCGACGCTTTCGTATTATCGCCCTCTACCCCCAATCGACAGTCAATTGGCTCTCAGAGGCTGCTTATGGATCTGGGCAATTCATGTCAGCCTTAGCTTTTGACCTGCCGTAAGCTCATTACCATGTGTGGTGTTGCATGAGCTTCAGCCAACACACCGTGACTAGAATAGCAACAAAGGGTTTGGCTTTTTATTGCTCAGCACACAAGGCAGCATGCATGATACCCATCATTCCATGTTCAAAGCTACTTAAATCTTTCTCTCGACTGTTCTAGGTCATGCAAAATCTATTGCCTTGATCCTTGAAAGGTCTTCCTTAGCATCGTAGCCTTCATCTTAACTTACCAAAGTGGATATAACGGATGAAAACAATTAGGGACCGCAGCCTTCACTTGGATTCACCTGGCAAGGCATCCCTAATGGACATCCTTCACATTCTGTTGGCTCAGCGTATTTCGCAAACAAATTAATCATCTCTGCTCCAAAACACCAAGAACCTAAACCATTAGAGAATTTATTTTAAAAGCTACATTTCTTTACTCAAGGTGAACACTGTTTGGGGGGAGGGGGAAAAAGAAAAAAAAAGGAAAAAAAAAAAAACATGTCAAGGTAACGACTATGCAATGCCGTGGGATTTATAAATAATTAACTACGTCCATAAATATCACTCCTGGAGTGCTAAAACATGAACATAGATCAATATCATTCGGGACTCAAATCGAGTTTGAAAAGGCCCTAAAATAAAAACCACATTAACATCATTACAATAGGGAAACTGAATGAGTCAGTCGGATAAAGAATTCAAAACGAGGTTCAGCTTAAGCTTATATTTCCCCCAAATGACAGCTCCAATATATCAGCTAACCTTTTCACAGGGTATCCAATATTTGCTGACTGAACCACTTTATCCGCGGTGACTTTCACAGGAGTGAGATTTAACAGTGGTTTGATGGAAGCGAACCGTCCGTGTAAGCTGCTGTGCTCAGCTTGGAAAGGTAAGAGTGCATCCACATGTCCAATATTCTGCGTGTTTATCAAGGACACAAACCCAGTTCCATGTGAATATTAATGCGTCTACTTTTTAATACAAAAAGTCTTATGTAAAAGTATAATATCTTTCAGCGGTGTGGTTTCTGATTAGTTAACTAGCTGAACATTTGTATAAATTTTGTATTTGGAGTTTCCTGTTGGACAACCAGTTTTAAAAGTGACAACGTTGCAGGTTTTTCCTCTATCATATGACCAAAAGTTTGTGGACACATTAGCACGCCTCTTCCCTAAACCTCTGCAACAAAGCTGGAAGGACATACTGTAACTGTATAGGCCGTCATTGTATGCTTCAGCAGTAAGATTTCCCTTCAATGGAATCAAGATGTTCAAGCCTGTTCCAGCATGACAATGTACAATGATTTCTGCTTCACAGTTCGCTACATTTTGGTGTGGAAGAACTGCTCTGCGAGTTGCCAGCACAGATCCCTGACCTCAAGCCCCCTCACTACCCGATCTCATGAATACTATTGTGGCTACATAAGTGCATATTTCCACAGCAGTGCTCCAGAATCCAAAAGTGAAAAGCCTTCCTAGGAGCATGGAGGTCATTATAACAGCACAGGAGGACTACACGGATATGAGCTTTTGATCATCTCATTCCAGGTGTAATGTATATGGGTGTACAAACTTTTGCTAGTACATCGTAGCGCCCCTGAATAATAAACACGATACATCACAGACAGTGCGACACTAGCCAAGCTCCATCTGAAACATTCACCAACATGACCGGTCACAAAAACATTGCGCTACTTCAGAAAGTTTATCAGGAAAGAATGAAGACTCAAGGAACTATATACCTGGTGCTTTGCATAATCTGTATTAATTCACTTAACTAGCTCATCTTATCTTGTTAGCTAATAGAGGTGGGGGAGGCGGCTTCGATTCAGTTTCGAATTGCGATGCTTTCGTGTGGCAACTTGTGTATCGCCACACTGGCTCCAAAACCATTTCTAATTACATTTATAATAGAGATGAACCAGTCGATCGCCCAGTGACGAGAATTGTCTCGTTTCCAGTTAGTTTGGCCATGACCGATGACCAGCCTCAGATATAAACAATTCTGTACCGAGCACAGGAACTTCAGTGTCGCAGCAGAAATGCATTTTCGTGGTGTTACATTATCAAAGACTGCGCTCGTTAATAGCATTCGATCTGCGTGTTCTTCCAAACAGTGTGAGCTAATTAGTCTCAACAACACTCATTACACACGCACACAAGTCTCAAAACACCACAAGCAAAAATCAGTCTGAAAACACACATAGGCGCAGTGGTAAAGTGCTCGCCAGCATCTACCTAGATCGCTAGGTAGATGCTGTGGCCTCCTGTAGCCGGGGGGGCCTAGAGAGGGCGGAGTGGCAGAGCTCTCTCAACGGGGTGGGATGGGAGGCGCGCTCACATCAATCACGGCTCTACTGCTAGTCACGGGCTTTTGTTAACTTGCGCAAGCGGAAGAAGAGGATAGCGCTGTCCTCAGGGTGTGTTACGCCGCCTCCAATGGTGCGTGACCGAGCAGTTAGAAAAGATGCGGTTGGCTGGCGTCACGTGGTTAGGAGGAAACTCGTGATCATCTTCGGCCCTCCCTGACAAGCAGTGGAGTCTTAAAATTCCACAAGAGCTGCAGTTCTGAAGTTGCTCTGACCCAATTTTCCAAACATCACAATTTGGCCCTTGTCACAAAGTCACTAAAATATTTATGCTTGATCATTTTTGCCGCTTCTGCAATATCTAATTATTTTAGCTAAAGATGATCAGCGACCCATATTATTTTAACTTCATTATTAGGCGGCACTGTCGCCTTGCACTTCCAGGTTCTGGGTTTGATTCCCGCCTTCCTGGTTTGTGTGTATGGAGTTTGCATGTTCTCCCCGTGCTCGGTGGGTTTTACTCCAGGGGCTCTGATTTCCTCCCATAGTCCAAAGACATGAAAATTAGGCTAACTAGTGTTCCCAAACTGTGAGAAGATGTACATGTATGCCCTGAAATGCTTTGCCACCTTGTCTAGGGCGTATCTCGGCTCGTGCCCCAAGTCGCCTGCAACAGACTCCAGGCTCCTTGCGACTCTGAATACAGGATAAAGCGGTATAGACGATGAGTGAGTGAGTGAACTTTCTAATATTATTATTATTTTTTAAATTATTATTATTATTATTATTATTGATTATTATTACTACTATTACTACTAACTATTGTTTAAGGGAAGTTTAGTACCTGATAAAAAAGAATAAATCATATTGCACTTCAATAATTGTATACTGAGTATTTTATTTGGAGATTTTATAAAACTGTTGAACATCTTGAATGCTTTGTGTGTTCTATACTCACTAATAGTGCTCCGCACACACAGGCCAGCCTCCTTCATACCACTCGAATACTGTTTCAAATGGTATTTATGCATAAAAATTACCTACTACCGATAAAGACATAACTCAAATGGTCCATGATGCCCCTGATGCTTAATATTAGGTTATTAATTTATCTCAGTGGAAGTAGCAGAAATTACAAGTACAAAAAAATACTTCTTGGGACTTTTTTTGGGAGCATTTTTTGTAAAAATAAACATACAAATCAAACAGCAGTAAAACAACAAAATTGTCAAGCAAAAAAAAAAAAAGATTTCTATTAGTTTCACTTTGCTGCTTACGGCTTGACTTGTTCATCAAGGAGGAAGAAAAAAAAGAATAATTACAGCCTCGTGAAGTGTTGCGATGCTGCAAACTCAATTTAAACTTACTAAAAGCCATAAAAATGTTCTCCAGCTCAATTACCCCAAAGGAAGGAAACACATTCTCATACTTTCTTCTTCTTCTTCTATACTGGTGTTTGGTGAAGCTGACACAGGAAGGCCCTGCGTCTCAAATGGTTTCGTTCAGTAGGCACAGAAAGACGATGAGGTTGGAGGTGGCGACGTCATATCAGGTGTCACTTAAGATTTTCAATGCATCTCGGTCCAAGCCGGATATATAGACTGCCCGTCATGAAGATCGACACATTTCATTTTCTCTTGTTCGAAGTCAAAAAGACTGTCCTCTCATTAGGAGCGTTTCACCTTACATACTTCTATTTATATGCTTTGGCAGATGCTTTTATCTTAAGGGTGTAGAAAAGACAAATCATTTAATCCAAGTGTGTAATGGAGTAACTGAATCTTAGTAAAGATGGCACAGTCTCACCAACTGGCTCTAGAAAGTTCTGACTGACAGTCTGATTTGATGTTTGGACATGGAAATAAATAAAAGTGTCATCTGCCAAGCTGCTAAGAAATCCATCACTCTCTTCTGCCAGTTGAACAACATTCTGCCAACAAACTTCACAACACAGATGGATCCAGAACGCGACTGTCTCGATGCAGCCCTGGTAAATCGCGGACACCTCATTAGTATACATCATGTGTTAGAATATGATCAAGTCCTTATCTTTAAGAGTCCAAAGCATGTTATTTATTCTGGACTGATTAATCATCATGCTCTAGGCTTGTGTGGCAGGACAATATTTTAGCCCTTAAACTATATTACACTGCCATGATAATCAGTGACATTCATCGTTTATTAGATGGAATTACCAAGCATGATGCCTTTTCCACAACACTGTACACTAATAGGAGGCATCGTTCAAAAATACACCGTCTTTCCTACGCAATACAGTAAGACATAAGATGATCAACATGGAGGTCTACAACAAGCGTTATCACAGGTGTTTCAAACATTCCGATATTAACAGAGACTTCCTGGAAGCACTGCCTTCTAATCTCTTATGCTCTCAATGCAATAAAGACAGAAATGAGGACAGATCTAGACCCAAAAATAAATAAGCCTACAATAAAGTGTCAGATCTAATATACTACAATTACTGCTAATGGTGGTGATCATTAGAAAGTGATTAATTACATTGTTTTGGCCAAATGTCAGCCATGTGGACATGAAGACAGCTGATGTGTAAAAGGATTATATGGAAAATGTGCCGTTAGCACAGGAAAGGTTTTCAAGAGGTTTATTACGCATAAAATCAGAGAAATGCATATAAATCGACAGTCCCCCTGAGGCTTTGTCACTGTTCCAAAATGCACAGCTGATATTATGATTATCTATTCTCCTTAAACTGGAAATCATTTAAATGCTCCAATTAATAAATATTTATTATTACTGAATTACTATTATTATTATACAAATTGCTGTCTTTTTAGGCTTGTGGCTAAATCATTAAATTTTGGTACTAGAGATGCATGACAGCGATGTTTCCCCATCATGTAGTATCTGTATTGCTAAACTTTATCCATGTACACAGAACACTTAACAGACAGCAAAATTGCTCTTACTTAGCATTAAAGATGGATATTAAATATAAGAAATAATAAATATGGCACATAATAAAACTAAATTAAACATTTATAAATCACTCACTCATCATCTATAACACTTAATCCTGTATTCATAGTCACGGGAGGCCTGGAGCCTATCCCAGGAAACTTCGGGCACAAGGCGGGGTACACCCTGGACAGGGTGCCAATCCATCGCAGGACACGCACGCACGCACACACACCAAGTTGGGAATGTCAATTAACCTAACCTACATGCCTTTGGACTGTGGGAGGAAACCCACTGAGCGCGGTGAGAACATGCAAACTCCATGCACACAGAGACAGGAATCAAACCTGGGAATCGACTCCGGACCCTGGAGGTGCAAGGCGCCAGTGCTAACCACTACACCACCGTGCTGCATTTTTAATCATTTCAAGTTATTTACAAATTTAAAAATATAAACTAGTATATATAAATATCACCATAAGTAATATGTAAAGATTTTTTTAAGATAACACATTTTAATATTTAAATTACTTGTTTCACATTTTTTTTATTTAAATGTAATGGTTATTGTTAACTATCTGGCCAAAAAAAAAAAAAAAAAAAAAACCAGTAAGGTTGCACCTGACCGCCGTTAAGGCTTGATGCAACAGCGAGCGATACTGTGGCCAATTCATGTGTTAAAATTAGCCATACCATCGAGAAAGATAAAATTCCATAGATGTGATAACCTGGTCATTCAGCACATTCAGGTCGTCAGCTGACTTCATTTTAGTGCCACATAACATTGCTGAGTCTAGACCCGACCAACTGAAACAACCCTAGATCAGAACACTGCTTCCGGAGGCTTGTACAGTGGACACTATGCATAATGAGTTTATTGTTTCATGCGCTTCCTTTCTTATTGCGGGTCAATCTGGACTCATCAGACCACATGACTACTTTTTCTATTGATTCCATGACCAATACTTATGATTCCTAGTGCATAGAAGTATTTTTTCTGATCATAAATATATTACGATATGCGATACACGATAGTCTTGGGCAAATTCTTTGAGTTTGCAGTTTACAGAATATTTCTGGGAATTGAAACATTTCAACATGAATTTAAAAGAAAAGCTTAATTTCTTAAACCAAGTATAATTGGAGGCCGTACTTTCCAACTATAAGCCAATTATATACAGACATCATTTTTTTAAATCATTTACTTACAGCACAACCCAAAACAACACCACAAAAATGCCTTGATTATTATTTTAATCCAGAACAGAAAAGCCATGGATCACAATCCCTCCTCACGGGCAAGTTCCTCTAGTTCCTTTCAGTGTTCGTACTGTAAGATGATCAAAGACCCTGTAAATCAGTGACTTACTGCGAGTGCCTTGGAAAGCCTTGTACGGAAATCATTCAGAACGATAGTGACGATGTCCTGGTGAGGAATGTAGGCATAGCCACCCTTCAAGAACACTTTCCTCGTCCGCACTAAATCCAGGGCGTCCTGGAACGGGACCTGGACCAAAATAAAACCGGAAATGTTTATGAGTCAGGTTTTCTTCTCACAGCTGCAGGCTCTGATTATATATACCAAGAGCATTTCTTATGTAATGTGACTAAAATGTAGTCATCAGAGGACATCCTTCACCTCCATGCATCGTCTTCCAGGGATATAAACCCTGCAGGCAATTTCATCATTAAAAATAAAATGTAAAGGAAACAGAGCATGATGGGAAAGGACATACAAAAAAATGTGAAAGGCTTTTCTAAACATTACCTCAGTTTAGACCAGATTAAGGCTAAACACCAAACCCATTAAGAATATGTTTTATCATCAGTTTAATGGGTTTCCACAAATGTGCTGCAGTAAGTCGTACTTTGTAAAAGTCTTGCTCGGCGACCGTGGTTCCACTGACGGCGTAACTGGAGTTTATGAGCTGTTCTTTCAGATTATTCTTTTCATCGGCACTTATCTGTCAAAGGGAAGATAAAGGACAAATCCGACATTAAAGGAAAATCTAAGCAGACAACAAGCATCAAACACCGCAAAAAAAAAAAAATGCATCAACCAAGACATATTAAACATTTCAATTAAAATGTAGCAGAAGGATGACTATTAATCCCACAGCATCAAAGCTCTGCATAATGAAGAGTCATTTTCAATTCACTCCTCAGACACTCTCCAGAGACTGCTCGCATCCAAGACCTTTTTTTTTTTCCCCCTTCTTTCTTTCCCCAGCACCTCGCCCGATGCCTGGCCGTTCACGAGTTCACAGCTCCACCTGCTGTCCAACACCCCGCTCTGTTTAGTTATTAGGTGCGTAAGATGACCTTGGAGATGTGTTTTTTATATTTCAGTTGTAGTTTCTATGAGTTCTTGTATCAGTAAAATCCCATCATAGTAAAGCGCATTGATTTGCTGCCTGTTCTGATATTTTCACATAACTGATCAATGATCTCATATTGGATATGTATCCCTTGTACAGAATTCTTTGGAACAGTGGCTTAAAAACAAACAAATTAATTAATTAATTAATTAATTTAATTAAAAATATACAATAAATACACAAACAAAAATCTAAACAAATTGATCCATATGGACATAGACATTATAACCAGTATTTCAAACAGTAAGATAGATGGATAAAACTTTAAATTTTTACAATTATTAATAAGTAACATGATTCTCTGGCACATTTTTTTTTTAATGAAAGCTAGAATATTCTGGGCATTAGGCCTATAACTATGTGCTCTTCCCACCTGGTTCTCATTCTCGCTTTCTGCTGTGTTTACCTTGCTCTCTCTCTCTCTCTCTCTCTCTCTTTGTGCCGTCAACCAAATACAGAACTTATAAACTAATTTAAAAAAATAATTGTTTGCAAGGAAGTACCTTCATTTGACCTTATGCACTATTATAAACTATAGTTCATAAACTATACTAAATAACCATTATAGTTAAGCCACAGTTCCTTCACCTTTCATTTGTTCAATTCATTGTCCATAGATCTACTGCAAATATAGCATAAAGCCCAAATTCTACCAGAATACGAAACGGACTATTATGGCATTAACTGTGCTGATTTAATTAGCCGTCACTGTATATATTTTTCGCAAGACCCAGCCTGTTGACAAGACGTTCTTGTCTTCTGCGAGAACCACAAATTGCTTAGCCAGTCACTTTACTTAAAAAGCGATATTTGCCCATAAGACTAGACAGTTTATTATAACCGGAGCACTGAATCTCCCCATGTCGCTCTAAACAATAAAAGAAAGTAAAGTTCAGCTCTGTAACTGTCGAGGGTCGGTCTTATGCTTTGTGTCTTACGGTTTAGAAGAAAATGATGATGGACAGTGAATATGTGCAGTAGCTACAGTATAAAACATAACAGTATGAATAACATTATAAATGTTTTTATAAGAGAAACTCCAACAAGTATAACATACATTCTGGATAATAATACTGTATGTGCAAGTATTAGCCATAAAGATATGCAAAATCTATGAACACTGGATTAAAAAAAATTTTTTTTTAATCTTTTAAACTGCGCAGATTATCCATGGATAACAGAATTGTTAACGATTTATCACAAATTGATCAACTGTGATAATTGAATGTATTAAAATCAAATGTATTCAGTGACAATGTTTCGCACAATATTTCCCGAAAGCTCATACAGCTATTAAACTCTACACCACGACAGAGCTGGGACTCAAAGGTAGATCATAAACTCATCCAGGAAAAACTGTTAAAAATAAACATTGAATATGCTATGTAACTTATATTGTTGTATTTATTTGTATTTAACATCTTGTACAAAGTGTTAATCTGGGGTCATGGGTAGCTCAGTGGTTAAGGCATTGGACTATGGTTCAGAAGGTCCTAGGTTCAACCCCCAACCACCAAGATGTACAAGCACAAGACTGCTCAGATGTACAAGTGCCGTAATGTAAATGTAATATAATTATCTCTTCCTTCCAATCACACTCCATTCCA
>JAAGKR010007766.1:0-22508 GCA_011419295.1 Clarias macrocephalus | reverse complement strand
AGAATTGTTAACGATTTATCACAAATTGATCAACTGTGATAATTGAATGTATTAAAATCAAATGTATTCAGTGACAATGTTTCGCACAATATTTCCCGAAAGCTCATACAGCTATTAAACTCTACACCACGACAGAGCTGGGACTCAAAGGTAGATCATAAACTCATCCAGGAAAAACTGTTAAAAATAAACATTGAATATGCTATGTAACTTATATTGTTGTATTTATTTGTATTTAACGTCTTGTACAAAGTGTTAATCTGGGGTCATGGGTAGCTCAGTGGTTAAGGCATTGGACTATGGTTCAGAAGGTCCTAGGTTCAACCCCCGACCACCAAGATGTACAAGCACAAGACTGCTCAGATGTACAAGTGCCGTAATGTAAATGTAATATAATTATCTCTTCCTTCCAATCACACTCCATTCCACTAAGCAAGAGTTCCCAACAAACAAGAGTATTTGCAGATGGATAGTGTTTTCTATTTTTGCAGAAGCTACGGGCATTATATATATTTTTTTAATATAACACAAAAATGTTTTTAGATGTTTGTAATCTAATATGTGTGGCTTGAATCCATCGACTTTGAGAGGTTTGACTCGACCACAAACTGATCAATTCCACAACTCTATATCAGTTCTTGCGGTGCACAAAAACTGCACAAAGGCCTTCCTATAGTACATACTTTTATATACACATAACTCAGTCTATGCAGTATAGAGCTTCAGGACGATCACAGGCAGTAAAACATCAGTGGCCTAACGGTATGGTGTTCTGCAGGGTAATGTTTACGGCGGTACTTTGTGATAGTAAGTACACTCAAAGTGTTTATCTGATTTTCTCAAAACACACTGCAGTACATGGCATGAGGTTTGAAATATGAGATACACGTTGCCTATTACAGAGCATTTGATGTTTTTTTGTTTTTTTATCTTTATTATTATAATTATTATTAAACCCTAAGGGACCATCAGCATGTTGAAAGAAAAAAAGCCTTACCGTGTCATATTTCAGATTATTTTTGTGTAGGAAATCAGTCTTGTGCTTTGACTGCAGCTCACTGAAACGGTAGCGGAAAAGATCCATCTCCTGCTGGATAAACCACCGCCGGAGATCCTCCCTGAAATCAGGTTTAGGCTTTAATGTATACTGTATATTGTTATAAAAAGTTAGTCTTCTTCCATGCAGAATGCCTGATACTGTATAATATCCGTCTTATGGATCATTGTATCAGCACAGTGTGCACATATAGCGACTCCGGCCAGTTGCCTTTGGTTAGTCTATTATTCTGCAACCAACTGCAGAGAACAACTGGAATGAGAATAAGAGAAGTGTACTAAACTAAAGGAACTGCTGTAGTTTGGATTGTACGTAGTGAGATGAGTATCTGTCTCATTGTGACGTCAGAGCACTAGAACATAACCTCTATCTTCTTATGGAAATAAAACTAAAAAGAATGTAGTACAACAGCAGTCAACTTAATTAGCACCAGAATACCTCAACACATCACAGATATTTTGACATGCCACCTGAAATGGAAACTCACAGTGGTCACTTTAAAATGCTCACCAGCGCAGAGGAAAATGAGTGCACTTACGTTTGGCAGTATGCTAGGCGGAGAATAAAATGAGAGATGTGATCTTTCCTTCGTTTCTCGTGTTCTGTAGGCCCGGGTTGGTTTTTGTTCATGCTCAGCTCGTCCTAATTAATCAAAGATCAATGTTAGACACAACTAGTAAAGAATAAAACATGTTAAATAATAAATTATGCAAAGGGTCTTTCTTTTGGTGAGCGATGCCATTTAGTAAATAAAGTATATTAAATGTGCCACAGTGCAGCGTTCAGCCTGGTGGTAGAAGATCACAAGTCTGAATTGCCATGATGCCAGGAAAAACTGTCTCTCAGGGTAGGAGGGATGCCGTCTCTCTCTCTGTATGTGGAATGTTGAAGAGGGTAAAGCGGGGAAGAGCACTTTCCTACGAGCTTGTTTTGCTGTCCAGATCAGCAGTGATCCAATAAGGAGCAGCTTGAAAAGATGGCGTAAACTGGCTTCATGCGTCACAGAGGAAGCATGTGTTAGCCTTGTCCCTGCTAAGCAGGTAGGTGTTAGACTGTATGATGGGCACAGCTGGGTGATTGAAGGGAACTGATAGGTGACTGTGTTGGAGGGAAAAATGCACCCTCAAAATAAATCGAATTTAAAAAAAAAAACTAAATTAATCAATAAAAATTCACATGCAAATGTTGTTCACTCAATTAGATAATATCCCATCAATTTAGAGAATTAATGTCAGTGCTGCACAATTAATCACATAATCAGAATCGCAATATGGATCTGTAAAATGTATTAAGTGACAAATGTTTTGCAAAATATTTCATTGGAAGCTCATACAGCTATTAAACTCTACACCACAATAGAGCTGTGAATCAAAGGTAGAACATCAACTTGATTCTCGAGCACTGTGTGCTTTGACTTGATTCAGTTCAACATTTATTTTTAATACTTTTTAATTACCCTTCTAATGGGATTATTTGTGCCAACATTTGCAGGTATGTTGGATAAATATGTTTGATTACGATACAGTACATTTAACAGTTACTCAAACACAGTTTAAATCGCAGTCGCAAAATTTGTTTGTTAGGATTGTGACAGCGAACACAATTGCAGGTAGGAGAGGTGTTTTATTTACTAAAAGACATACTGGCAGTCAAAACAAACAATCAGCAGTAATCACAAACGGAGGTCACTAAACAGGCAGGAAGCGGTGCATCTATAAACAACATGAGCGAGGACAAATTCAAAATCATAGTCAAGAAATCAGGGCACGGCCATACATGGAAAATACACTAAATATAAATGACTTGGTAACGTCAGGAGAAAATTCACCGGCGCGCACACTTTGCAACGCACCTAGTCTTTTGAGTTTTATTTATTTATCCATTTATCAGAGTTGCATCTGGCATGGATGACAAACGGGTTTGACTGATTAAACCTCAGGAGAACCAGGATGCTGGAAGATGAAGTCCGTTTTCGCTATACTAGCAAGCTGATTGCTCTTTGTCGCCACTATCGGTGGCCTGACAGATATTGCGCAGATCACACATCGTCTATACCGCTTTATCCTGTATTCAGGGTCGCAGGGGGCCTGGAGACTTGGGGCACAAGGGGTGGTACACCCTGGACACGGTGCCAATCTATCGCAGGGCACACACACACTCACAAACTCACTAGGTTAATTGGCATTCCCAAATTGTCCGTAACCTGCAGGTTTTTGGACTGTGGGAGGAAACCGGAGTACCCGGAGGAAACCCACCAAGTACGGGGAGAACATGCAAACTCTATGCAAACAGAGAATCCATGCGGGAATCAGACCTGGCCGGGAATCGAACCCGGACTCTGGAGGTGCAAGGCGACAGTGCTGACCACTACACCACCGTGCTGCCCTTCGATTAAATTAACGTGTAGCACAACAATGTGATTAACAGCAGCACCTTAGACATTGCGCTGGTCAGGTGAAAATTGACTTAATGGAAGCTAGAAATGAGTGAAGGCCTGTATGAAATTCTAGTACTAAGATCATGACGATTTGGACTGTTATTTGTAAATGTTCCATAAATCAAGACCATGATAGAATCACAAACTTCTGCACTGTGACTCAAGTGTGGAGCCTACACAATATCATGAGTCTTTTACACAAATTACACAACACTAGTATCACTAAAATGAAAAGAAAAACTTATTCAGAACAAAATATGCAAATCAGCCAACTCAAAACACTGTCAACATCATGCCATGTTCAGACGTTCAGTTTGATCTGTAACTGGAAGGAAACATGGGAACATTTCCTCACCACTTCCTCTTTGTGTGGGAAACCGAGATTGGAGAACTCTGTGTGGAGCTTCTTCTTGTACTGATCCGTCGCTTTCACATAGCTCACGCCAAGGTTCTCCACCGCCTTCAGCACTATAAGAATTAAAACAAGGCTGTCTGTTATACTGCGAATTAGACACTAGTTTAGTCTCCAGCCATGATGATATTATGGTTTCAGAAAACACTGCCTGTATGGGGAGGACCTTACGTTTCAGCCTGTCCATGGCAAAGCCTTCAAACTCGCTCAGAGAGATGTTCTCCAGTGGAGGCTGACAGTAAAACTGAAGGCAGTGGCCATAGAGCTCATTCTGCTGACTGAGTGTCACCTTCTTCCTTCTGCCTAGGAACTGCATGATGATTTTCTGCCCAAAAAAAAAACATGCATATGGTGCAACAATATATAAAATGTAATAAAGAATCTAACCAATCATAGATGAGTCTCAATTCTTTGTAACCAATCACAATGCAGAAGAAGGCAGGAAGCCTAACCTAAGCTCAAAGCTGAAGATAAACAATTCTTTTGTAATATTTGCAACAGATTATGCATGAGCAAAATCACTCAGTGCACGTTATAAAAAATTATTTACTGATTAAATGTTTTGCGCATATAAACACATCAGATCAGAGTCAATATAAAGGGTCAGGTTGGACTTTTTAATTAGAAAGATTTTTTTTAAAAATTCAAAAACATACAGATACAGTGGTACTTCGGCATATGAATGTCCCGCCTTAAGAACTGAAATTTAAATCAGCATGGAAAGCTTTATCAGCACACGAGCGACTGAACCAAACGGCGACTTGCACCTATGTTGGGCGAATGCACATATGTTACAAGCCAGCCAGGCGCCGTCCGGAAGCCAAGCAATTTTGCATATTTTTGCAAAGGTTTCTTAAAGGTTTTTAAAGGCAGATGTGTGCCAAGAGGACTCGTAAATTAAAGGTTAAGTGAGGTTTAATGTCCATTTATTTCAAATTTTACGTAATTTACATGTCTCTGAATATTTTCCTCACTCTCAGTCACTCATATTCCTTACCGCTTAACCCTGTATACAGGGACGTGGTGGGGGGAGGGGATGAGTGCTACCCCAGGTGACTTAGGTCATGAGGTGGGGTACACCCTGGACAGGGTGCCGATCCATCGCAGGGCACACACACACTCTACGGGCAATTCAGGAACGTCAATTAGCATAACCTGCATATGTTTGGACTGTGGGAAGAAAGAGGCAAGAACGGGGAAAACATGCTAAATTCATGCACACATACCCGAGGCGGTGAAATCGAACCTAACCGGGAATCGAACCCGGACCCTGGAGGTGCAAGATGACAGTACTAACCACTAAGCCACCATGCCACCCTGACTGTTTTAATTGTTTTTACATGGAAAAATATAATTAAAGTGTTATAAATTGATATTACTTTTAGGTGGCTGGAACGGATTATCTGCATTTACATTGTGTCCTATGGGAAAATGCGTTTTGCAATGCAAAACTTTGTCTTAAGAACTCTCCGGAACGGATTAAATGTTTATGCCGAGTTATTGCACCACTGTAGTGTTTCTAGTTTTGTTGTCAGCTTTCTTGTTATGTATCTAAATATCTGTGTCTGAATTGTGTCAGAATTTGTTTATTGGTATAAGCTAATTTAATTATATTACTTAATAATAATAAAAAAAATCAGTAAAGAAGGAAAAATATTGGTGATAAGACACAAAAAAATACTGTGAACAATTAGCTGCCAAAAATGACAATATGGCGATTTGTTTTGTTGTTGTTGTTGTTTTTGCTTGTTTGGGAGAAAACCGTCCTGTAACTGTTAGTGCTTTGACCCAAGTTCAGCAAATTTGAGTTATTGATTTGTAAGAGTTAAACAACAGAAAGAAAACCCTGTATTTAGTCTAGAAAGGTCTAAGTTCTGCCTCGTGCACAGGATCACACCTGAAACAGAAGGATTATATTTGAGTTACGTCACTGCAATCAACACCGGTTTACTGCTGGAGAGAAAGAGCTAGCGCGCTAAACTAGCAGTCTGCTCCATCAGCTAGAGTCACACAATAACTTATACATTCACGGCTGTTCCTGATAAACCCCTTCTGTTTACAAGAAATAACAAGCTTATAACGTGTTTTTAAGAGAATTAAAAGTAGCAGCTAAAAACTATTAAGCATTAACACAACAAAACAACAACTTACCCGATGCGGTCGCTCACTTCCGGACGTCAAAATCCCGCCAACAAGCTGGTCTGAATGAAGCGCGGGGAACTGACGTCACATCGAAAACGCACCAATCAGAGCCAGGATTGCGTCATGTGATCTTGCACAGGGTCACGCGGTGGGTGAAGAAGGAATCACAGCGCCATCACGTGCTCAAAGTACTCGCTGCAGTTTGCTACCTTATTTAATGAAATGACAGTTCAGTTATTATTGATATTCATATGGTCAAAGTTAATTATTATTAATAATAATAATATAAAGTTATTATTAGTTTTTTTGTGTGTACAAACATTTTTTAAAAAATCATTTGATCATAGCAGGCCTTAATATTAGTCAAACACTACATCAAATGAACAACAAGATCTAACTTTTTTCACTGTGCCATTTATTCTTTAACAAAATTGAAGCCAAAAGGAAAAAAACAAACATGTGGGCAATACTAAAAACCCACATGATGCAAAAGTTTGGAGATCCACCTTTAGCAGTTAGCCTGTATGACTTTATCAGTCTCTCACATCATTATGGGGAAATTTTGATCCATTCGTCTTCACAGCGGTGCTTCAGTTCATTGACGTTTTTGAACTTTCACTTATGCACAGCTTTCTTAAGGTCCCACCTTAGATCTGGACTTTGACTAGGCCATTCCAAAACGTTGCAGCCATTCTGATGTAGATTTACTGGTGTGCTTTGGACCGTTGCTCTGTCACATGACCCAATTTTGACCAAGCTTTAGCTGTCAGACACATGGCCCCATATTTTTCCTCTAGAATATTCTGGTATACAAATGAGACTTAATGACTACAAAGTGGCACTGTGGCTGCAAAACAAGCCCAAAGCATCACCTCCACCACCATGCTTGACTGTGGCTTTCTATTGTCCCTGTGGAGATCCGGAATACTGATCAACATCATGACTCTTTAGACATCTAAGTCTCATAGACTTAAAGAGTTGACACATTTTTTTCTTATATACCGCAGCAATTTTATAACGATTATTTGTATATTATTTTTTATTTCTCAACATATGACAGTTCATGGTTTTTTTTTTTGTTTTTTTTTTTACAAGTTTAATGCTGTGGAAGGTAAACCAAACAAATTATTCTTATTATTTTTAGTATCATTAGGGAACTCAATAAAATTCCACCATTCAGAACACCCTGCAAAGTCACCACTGCAGACGTCACGTCCTCCTTCCGTTACCCTGGTAACATAAACACCTCGAAATACCTGTTGCCACTGTTGTGGAAATTTCACACTATGGATATTAAATATTTAATATTATTGAAACAAAAATATTATAAATTTAGTAATCATTTAGAATAAATTATACATTTAGTAGTAATTTAGTTTTATAAAAATAGTGTCAAACATATACTATTGAAATGTGTATGTGAAACCTGTAAATAAATAAATGAATATTATTGCTATTGTTGTTATTAATTATTAATAATAATTTAATAAAATCTTCGCGTGCAGTTCTTTTCTACAGATTACTAACCTCAATAATAAAAATGATTTATTAATTTTAAAAAAATGTGTCATAATAATATTATGTCGTCCTCTGTAATAACAGTAATAGGTACATATTAAGCTCTTTAAAAGCCCTATCAATGCTCAATTTTTTTCACACTCCAGCAAGGCGCAATGATGGGAAATTGTTCATGTCCACTTTCAGCGAAGTGAAGACCCATTGTTCACTTGTTCCCTACACCAATCACAGTTCCCTTTGAACTAAGCAGTTTCATTGCCTGTGGTTTGTAATTGCACTTAACATGGCTGAATACCCTGTGCAGTATATTTCCATGGAACTTTAAGCTGATTGGAACGCAGCCTGTGACTGTATGTGTGTGCGTGTGGGTGTGTGAGATTGAAGCCTCTCCATAGGATCGGTACTCAGGTGAACGTGAACGTGACAGATACTGTGATGGCTGTGAACTGTAGTCCATGTCGGCCATGTTTGTGGGCCATGTTAGACTCCCAGAAGTGCAGTTCGATGCTGATCGACACGACATTATCCACATTTATGTAGACAATATTACTGCGGTCTAATTGAAATCATTTTGCTCAGAGATTTCAACTTAATTGTTTACATGGATGCTGATCCGATAAGATGTGTGGTTACTGTACATGTTCAAAGCATTTAATCAAAATGTAACTTTTTTGACATACACACAATGGTTCTGGAGTGTTTATTCTGATATAATGTTTAATCTGAGAGAAGACGGAAAAGGAGAAGTATCTTTCTCAATCTTTGAGGTTAGGTTAGGCTTTCCATCTTTTCCAGTAAATCCTGCCTTCTGCTTTATGACTGGTTACAGGAATTCAGTCTCGACTATGATTGCTTTGGTTAGATGCTTTACTACGTATGCAATGGGAGAGAGTGGCTCACTGCTTGGAAATGGAACCAAAACCTTTCACCTGAACACCTCCACCACCCTTCTCATTCTTTATTGCAATGGGCTATTATTCTGATTAGTAGTGGAAAGACTGTATTAGAGTGCACGTAAACTTACATACTGAGTAGTTAAAATGTGCTTTTCTGAAAGTCTGGGTTTCCTCTGGGTTTTTAGTTTTTCTCCTTTTTCCATGCCAGTAAGCATGTTACAATAATAATTTTTTTTTTTTCTAAATTGCTTCTAGATGTACAAGGAGTGTAAATGTGTGTGTGTGGTGTCTTGCATTGGACTCAGGTGTATACGCTATGCATCTTTCACCCAGTGCTCCTGGAATAGGTTCTTTTTTTTTATTTTATCGCAACCCAGATCCGAAATACAGAACTGAAGAAGAATAAAAAAGAAGAATGAAAAAAAAGAAAAACGATGAGATTTTATACCTGCTGAAATCCTTGACTAATCATAGAGAAATGCCAAAGGATTAAATGTGTCTTCTTGTAAGGGGGACTAATAATGTTTTAGAAAAATCTATTATGACAATTGCTCGCCATTCCATGCTTGAACCGCTTTGCTGCTTGAAATATGATATATTTAAATTTCACTAATATTATTCAAGACAAAAATGCTTGCTGGGAAATTTAAATTCCTTCTCTGGTAAGGTTAAGGTAATTTCATCTTTATCACATGTTTATAAACTTCAAGATCTTACGTTCGCTTATCCAGAGCATGCGTTATGAGGAGGAAGGGAAGTCAATGTTTCTCCAAATAATTAAATGGAATCTGACAATCACACACAAGGAATAAAGGTGCTGAGGGCAAGGTGGTCTTTCACATGGAGGAAGGGATGCAGAAGGCCAGAGACAGTCAGGGTTCGGTTTCTAACTGCTGTATATCATCCTGTGTTTATTGCACGGGAATGCTAAGGAGCATAAAGATTGGAATTTAACGCACTGCGAAAAGGTCATGTGATCTGATGGGTTCAGACTGAGACTATTCCAGAGTGAAGGTGCATCAGGGTAAGAAGGGAAGCACATGAAGCGATGCACCTAACATGCATAGTGCCCGCTGTACAAGCCTCTGGAGACTGCGTTATGATCTGGAGTTTGGAGCTTCAGTTGATCGGGTCTAGACGGA
This sequence comes from Clarias macrocephalus, assembly GCA_011419295.1. Lineage (NCBI taxonomy): Eukaryota > Metazoa > Chordata > Actinopteri > Siluriformes > Clariidae > Clarias > Clarias macrocephalus. The sequence continues at coordinate 12,904 of JAAGKR010007766.1, read as the reverse complement.
GCAACATTATGTGGCAATAAAATAAAGTCAGCCGATAACAAAGGCATATTCCTGGAAATTGCAGAGTGGAGGAATTGGAGGGATTTGCCACCAGGTTGCATGCTGTAGTCAAAGCGAAAAATATCAGTGCATGCGATCTGTAATATCAGTAAATGCAATCTGATAATCACAAACAAGGAATAAAACTGGAGCGGTGCTGAGAGCCAGGTGGTGCAACTCAGACTAACCTTTCTCAACTTTCACATAGAGGAAGGGATGCAGGAGGTCAGAGTCAGCATTCGGTTTCTAGCTGCTGTAAATCATCCTTTGTTTACTGCATGTGGTTTGGATGCAGGATAAGATATATATCATGGCAGAAAGAGGTCTTTTTGTTGTTGTCCTAAATATTAGCGGGAAGCGTCTTAAGGAAGAATGGCTCACAGTTCACCACTAACACAAAGCCATCACAAGGGAGGACAGTAAATTAGAGGAAGGAGAATAGGACAGGGCTCGGCTGGGTGGAGCTGCGGGCCAGCTGTTGGGGGGAGCAATAAATGCAGGGTGATGAAGGCTCTACAGCCGTAGGTGCAGACTTTACCATCTTATTACTAACTCCATGTGATGGATCTTCAAATCATTTGATTTTTGAAGCAGATATGTGTGAAGTGACTCTGAGAAAAGAGAACAAATCAAGGTCCGAGAAATGTAGAAGAGAAGCTGATGTAAAGCTATTTAAATTCCAGACGACATGGGAGAACATTTAGATGTTGAACTTTCCTGTTAACAAATGTCTTAAGGCAGATATAACATTGATATAAGATATCGGAGATAGTACATAACATATATACATATGTGTTGTGTGTATTTTCAGTCCAATATGATTGTAAATGAACAAATAAAAGTTCACAAAGTGACAAAAACTTTTCAAAAGTTCAGATGTTTTTTTTTTTCTTTTTTTTAAATAAAAGTTCAAGTTTTAAGTTGAACATTTTTGGTATTGGTATTAAACATGGCGTTCAGGCAGCACGGCATTATTAAAAATGTATAATTTTTAAGTCCATGAAACAGTTATTTCTTTTTACTAGGCCATCATTATAACAGTGTGCAATAGTTTTATTAAGTTATTGATATACTATATATTCGATTTGTAGTGTTTCTGTAATCTGATGTAAAAACTGATTTCTTCTAAACCTGACTATTTTTAAAAACTTACTTTGCACCAAGCAAAGAAAGCAACTAAGGAGATTGATTAAATTACTAGAATTAGGTGAAGAACTGTTCAATACATTATTAAAATCTGTGATTGGAAAAAAAAAAAACACGATGAGAGATCACTTCAACACTTGTTGCAGTTGCATTACAAAAAAGCTAAAATGCCACAGTAGAAATCACAGCTAGGTTTAATAATGAAAGTGAGAGCGTTTCCACACACACGCACACACACACACACACACACACACACACACACACACACACACACACACACACACACACACACACACACACACACACACACTCACACACAGGGTGAACTCAAGACTGAACACACTGTAAACCCGAATAAGTTGTAAGTTGGCAAAACTCAAAAAATTTGAAGTAATCAGTTACATCAATTTTTTAAAGTAATGATGTTTCCAATTTTAAGTAAACAGAACGATCAGTTTTTGAGTTTGTTGTACTCATTCATATTAATTGTTCTTTATTTGCATTATTGAGTAGCCTAACTCATACTTTTTTACTTTTTAATAGTATATATATATATATATATATATTTTTTTTTTTTGGTCTTTCGGCTGCTCCCTGCAATGGGTCGCCACAGCAGACAATCCAGTCCGCACACAAGCTTGGCACAGGTTTTACACCAGATGCCCTTCCTGATGCAACCCTCCCATTTTATCTGGGCTTGGGACAGGCACCTCATCCAGTTGTTGGGAATCGAACCCGGGCCTTTGGCATGCCAGGCGAAACACCTACCACTGAGCCACCAGTGCCCTATTGCCCTGATGACGTCAGACACAAAATCACTAGTCTGAAAGATTTCAAGTTGGTGGAACTTTAAGGTGACAGTTACTGTTACTTAAGTACTTACAATTACTTAAAATATCAAATTTGTTCAGCTAACTTGAAAAGTGTCATTTCTACTCCACAAACTCATAAATACCAAAAAGTCCCAAATCCTCATCAAGGTTTATTAATATGAACTAATTGTAATTATTTGCGTTAACAGTACTCAATGTGTTTAATTACGTTGAGCATTAGGGTTTACAGTGCAGCTGTAACCATAAACCATAAGAGAGCAACTTGTTAGTGAGTCTAATCCAGAAAAAAAGGAGCTAGGGAGCATAAAGATTGGCCTTTGGAGCAATGGAGAAAGGCCACATCAAGGTAAGAAATGAAGTGATGCACCCATCACACATAGTGTCCACTATACACTGCATGGTGCATATAATGAGTGTATTCCCACCACCCACCCAGATTTATTATAATATTAATTTAATTGCACAAGCAAGCCGTATGTAAGGCAGGACATCACAGAATTTTGCTGAGTTACATTAAACATGGAAGTTAACAGTAAATGTGAGTGTGGAAGGCCAAAGATCAAGGAACAAAACAAAAGGTCAACTGTTTCACAATTGTCAGTGTGACTCATGTTAGACCGCACTCATGTAAGGGAGGAAATGCGGTTCTCGGCTTGATGTGGTTTACATTGTGATTGTTCTGATGCATAGAAACTGCAGTTAAGAGTAATGATGTGGAAGAGGAAGCAATGAAATGTATGCCCGAGGCAGGAGACACCACCAATTGTTTTGAAATTTCCCATCAGCCTAATACGCGAGAACATTTTAACCCATATCAATATATATATATATATATATATATATATATATATATATGAAAGTGAAGGAAAGCTGTTCATGATACGAGGAAGTCTGGTATTTATGGTGAAAGCAAGAGAATCCGAGGAGGGTACGGAAAGGCATGACACAACAAACTATCAAAATGAACTACATCCTGTACTGTAACAGTAATACGCTGAGTTTTTTTTTTTTTTTAAATAATCAGGATTATGAAAATCCAACCATGTGATTGTGGAAAAGGTTAAATATTGTTGATTGTTTAGTGAAATTAAAAATATTAGAAATTTTATTTATTTATTTATTTATTTAAACAATCTGGATCAAATGTAATTAGCAAAATCTTTATCACTCACATTAGACACGTCGGCCAGATCACATGCTTATGCCCTTTCAATTTACTGTATATTAGCAGAGTCTTAAATGTATTTAGCATATTTTCTGTCTAAATTCAGCATCTTTAATAAAGCACATATTTCCAGTATCATTCAGATGATGGAGAGAGTCCTTATGTAAGTTCCTCAATGATTTTACTTTTAGCCTTTAATATCTCCTCTCTGTTCTTTTCTTTGATCACAGCCAAGGCTGATTAATAAAACACCAGAAAATCCAGACCATCCCTAAATTGTTCCTACAAAGTTGGGAGAATGAAATTGTACAAAATGTCTTACGAGTTTCGTTTCACTGGAACTAATGGGCTGAGACCAACTCCTGAAAAACAACCACACACCAGTTCCAACATGACTGCGCACCAGTGCACAAAGCACAGTCCATAAAGACCTGGATGAGCAAGTTTGGTGTGGAAGAAGTAAACTGACCTCAACACCTCTGGGATGAATTAAAGCGGAGCCAGACCTTCTCGTCCTACATCAGTATCTGACCTGACAAATGTGCTTCTGGAAGGATAGTCAAAAAATAGCCATGAACACATTCCTAAACCATGTTGAAGGCCTTTCCAGAAGAGTTGAAGCTCTTATAGTTGCAAAGGTTGGGCCAACATCATATTAAACCCAATGGAGTAGGAATTGGAGGTTCTTAAGCATTTACTTAAGCAGAATACTTTTGGCAATATTGTATAAATGTAAGAAAATAACACAGTTTTTTTTATTTGAGTCTAAATTCCCTTGACTGTTATTTCCCTTGTGTATGTATGTATTCACATATGCTGGTCTGATGTATAAGGAAAACACTCAGTGATGCATGCTTGTATGGGTAAGTGCATAACAATGCAGTGCATAACAGATGTCCATTAATAAAAGGACAAAAAGCATTTCCCTTATGTTTTATTCCCCTTATACCACAGTGATTTGCATAAAGAACAAAAAATTCTGTTCATTAAAGAATGTTTTACTTATTATCCATTTGTAACTACACTCAGAATTGTGAATATAGTTATCACTTGCTGTACATTATAACAGCTATAAACTATCCTTTCATTATCCTTAATTATTTCTCTCTCTTGTAGTCATGAGGACAACATGCAGCTTGTCATGTTACTGAGAAAAACTTTTCCAAAAGCTTTCTTGTGTCAGAAAACGTATTGTTACAAAGCACTTCCATAAATCACGGAAAACCTTAACAACACCTTTGAAAACCATGTACATGCAACATGCAGTTGTTACTACAAGGGGTGTTCAAGTCAAACCGGGACTTTTGATCGGGCAAAACATCAGAACAAAGTTACGCTAGTGAAAACTACAGTTTTTTTTTTCCGCTATATATTCCCCTGCTGTTTCTCTAGTGCTTGGATACCATCAAGATAGAAAGTTTTCTCTATCGGAGACATGATCAGACTGCCTGCTTCAGATCTGAAACGCTGACCTCCTGGGAACTCATTTAACAGCCCAAAAGTGTAGAAATCTCTTGGAGAGAGGTCAGGCTGCTCCCCAGCCGAGTTCCTTTAATGTGCAAGCGCTGTTTGTGAATGTTTCCACAGACAGATCAATCTCTTCTGCAAGTTGGCCGTTGACTTTCAAGGATCAGGCGTTTCTGCTCACTGAATGTTCACTGCTGATGAGTGCAGTGGGCTCTGTGCCACCTCAGCCGGATCATCATTCATGGCTGTATGACCCTCTTTTGCACCATTTAAATATCAATAATTCACGAAAAATCTCATCACAAGTCCCAGTTTGACTCGAACGACACATAGTAGAATAAGCACATTAATATAGACCTGATATAGAATTTAATTACAGCTGAAACTACTGATATAGAAGATTAATCAACACTTTCTTATCAATCAGATTTCAGTATTCATCATCAGTGTGGTATAATAATTATATATTTCCATATATATACTGTAGTTTGAGATATTTAGTTTTCTCTATGTCTATTGTTATCAAAAATCTCTTTTTTTTTTATCCAACCACAAAAAACTGCTTATGTATTCCTCCAAAGTGTTATATACTGTATAAGAGCTTAAAATACTAGGAACTCCAATAGTGCAGGTTCATTTATGATTTATTATTATATACCGTGTCATAGCCCTATTTCTCAGAAAGGGTTCCCTGTCATGCAGATCAGATGCGGACGTATGAACACCGTCAGCTAATCTGCATAATTTAACAATACAATACAATGCTCACGTTAAGAAAGGTTAGAAGCATCAGATAGTGAGACTTCCCCAGACCATATTAGGAAAGTTATGAACCCGAGAGGGAAGAAAGGGGAATTAAAAAGCGTCGAAGAGTTGAAGCAGATCGAAGCATTTCAGCTGGAAACATGTGCGTCCTGGGCGCACTCCTGCTCTTGTGGGGATTAGCTCTCCTCGCTGGTGGAGAAAGTAAGTCACTGGAGCTTCTGCAGTCCATTTTCTCGCTCTGTAAGTGCTGATTTTTTTTGTCGATTATAACCGTGATTTTCTCACTCTATGTCATGAAGGCAGTGCTCAGGTTCAGGACGACATGGAGCCCACCCAGGTGGAATTCCACTCACTGAACTTCAGAAATGTTCTGCACTGGAAACACCATTCTGAGGCACCAGAGGCACCAGAGGACCTGCAGTATTTCGTGGAGTATAAAGTGTAGGCTTGTTTTATACCACTCATTTTTCGCATTATTATAAAATGATTATTTCAGTTTTTGTTTTGTTTTTCACAATTTTTTTTCATTAATATATAATTAATATATATAATATTTATATATATAGATATACTCGCATATTCTTGTGTACGCTGCAGTAAAGTTCATTTTAATGACCCGATAAAAACAAATACAATAACAACAATGTTCTAAAACATTGAACAATATTAATATTTATTATATTAATAACTTTATTGTCACGCAGCTTCCACAAGTTGCCAAAGAGTGCAACCCTGACATTATAAAGCATATAAACCTGGTTAAAAAAAGAGAAGACCTAGGTAGGATATTGTCCATGAAGGAGAAGTGTTTATAATACATTTAATTTATGTTAATTATGTGTCACATTTATCATTTGAAAAATAGCATCCATAACAATATAGCAAAAAAAAAAATTGAAAATATATAACTATGATTCAGAAATAAATAACAGAAGTAATAAAAAGATTCATATCAGATTCAGATTTATTTGATATTCCTTTTACAAACGATATAATAAGCTCAAACCCAAGCCTTTGTTTATTGACGCTCTGTGTTTGGGTTGTTTATCATGCTTGCAGGTATGGAGATAAGCAGTGGAGTGTGTGTGAACACTGCCAGGCTATCCATAAACTGCAGTGTGACCTGAGCCAGGAGACGTCCGACCCCCGCCAGTGGTACTATGCAAGGGTGCAGGCTCGATCTTCCAAGGGTTTCTCAACGTGGGTCACCAGCGCCAGGTTTTACCCTCAGTGGGACAGTGAGTGCCAAATGTTTATTATTATTATTATTATTATTATTATTATTATTATTAAATCTCTACTTTTTTTTCCCAATCCTGCATGGATGCTAAAGGTCACAGACTGAAACCATAAAAAAAAAAAAATCTGCACTTGGAAATAATAAATAAATAAATAAATAAATAAATAAATAAATAAGCAGCAGAATTATCATTATTATGCAAATGAAAAGAACAAATATAGTAAAAATATTAATCACAGTATATATTACAGCAAATAGTTTTATTTATTATTTATTTATTTTATCTGTATTTAATTTTTTCCAATCCTGCATGGATCCTACTGAGCACAGATTAAATGGATTTCTTTAAAAACTCTGCATTTAAAAATAAATAAATAAATAGTCAGCAGCATCATCATCATTTTGCAAATGAAAAGAACGTAAATGCAGTAAAAATATGAATTATATCTTACCCTCAGTGGGACAGTAAGTGGCCATGTTTCTGTTTGTTTGTTTTTGTTATTGAATATGGAGAAAAACTCAACAAAGTCAGCATCGTGATTTTGCAATTGAAAACAAATATAGTCAAAATATTAGTACTGACATTTCCCCTTACGCAGTTTCAAGTAAAATACGCATAAGATAAACAATTTATGGACGCTTTGACTAATTTCAAGCTTTAAAAATGCACTAAACACTTCAGACGTATTCAGGACTTTTTTTTTTTTCATGTCCTCATCCTAAAGCCGCCTTGAAGATGCTAAAGACCTAGGCATGCAGACTAAGGGCTGGTCTGCATGCCTGTGCACTCACTAACATGTTTTTGTGTTTTGTGGTGTGATGTAGGGCTGCACGATTATTCGCAAAAAATTTAAATAAAAAATATTTAATTGGAATCAGATTTCTAAGATTAAGCATAGAATTCTGTGGGGGAAAAAAAGTCCAAACTCAAATAATTTTTTCATGGTGACCCTTATCCTCTCCCATAATGTGCAGACGACCTCCAATATTGTTTCCTTAAATTTTTAAATGTTCAAAATAATGATTAATACTTTTCAATGCGATTAAAAAAAAACACATCTGACCCGAGTAAAAAGCAAAAGAAAAAAGCTAAATAATGTCTGTTGTAAGTAAATCATACATTACATACATACATTAATACAGCGATACACGTAAATATATCACTGTATTAATGTATGTATGTACGTAATGTATGATTTACTTATAACGGACATGATTTAGCTTTATATGATTTCTTACTTTATATGTGCTAGTAAGAAATTTCAACTCAAATTATTCCCTTCGTATCGCAGCCACTTTCAGTCCACCAAAAATCAAGCTGAACGTGACCCAGCAGGGCATCGTGGTCTGGATCAAACCTCCACGGACACCTCAACAGGGACAGAAGAACAGCAGGATCTCTGTTACAAAGCTGATGAAGCTGATGTTTAGGATTTACCTCATGCACAATGGGGAGGAACAGGTAAAGCAAACCTCGAGCTCTCATCAGCTCCCGTATATTTATGTCCTGTATTACGCAATGCCGGATCGAGTTATATACTAGATGTTTATTCAGCACTGATGGATGGAGTCTCCAGTGTCAGCACTTTGTAACAGTCAGTGCATTTTCAATGTTCGAGACAGGAGAGTAAAATTGTTTTCAAAGTAATAACAATCTTGTCGTAAAGACATTCAACAACATTTAACGTTAATAGAAATAGATAAAACCATGCAATGTACAGAAATTTTCATGTGCAGTCATTTTTAGACATTTAGACGTGGTTAGCACTGTCACCTTGCAGCTTCAGGGTCCAGGTTCGATTCCCGTCTCTGTGTGCATGGAGTTTGCATGTGCTTGGTGAGTTTCCCCCGGGTACTCCGGTTTCCTCCCACAGTCGAAAGACATGCAGATTAGGCTAACTGGCGTTCCCAAACTGTCTATAGTGTGTGAATGAGTGTGTAAGTGTGTGTATGCCTTGTGATGGATTTCAAAGGCCGTTTCCCCAAGTTTCCTGGGATAGGCTGCAATGAATTGGCACCCCATCCAGGGTGTACACCACCTGTTTCCCTAAGTCTACTTGGATAGGCTCCAGGCCCCCCGTGACACCGTATACAAGTTGAAAGCGCACAATTTCACAGGATGTCTTTGTATGCTGACATTAGTTTCCAGAGCCACCTCCTTTGATATCAGTGCATAACCTCAGTAGTGCTCTCGTGGCTGAATGAGAACAAATCCCAAGTGCCACACTCCGAAATCCAGTGTGAAACCTCACCTGTAGTGTGGAGGTTATTATAACAGTGAAGGGAGCCACAGGCGCATGGTCAGGTGTTCACTTTGGCATCTAACTATTCTTCATGTGTGCCAAATTTGCTTTACAGGTCCATGAAACTGAAGGCTGCCAGAAGAAGCTCCTGTTCGAGCACTTAAGCCCTCAAACGACGTACTGCGTCCAGGCTGTGACCGTCATGCCGCTTTCAGAACTTACAAGCCCGAGGAGTCCAAGGTCCTGCATTAGCACCCTGTAAGACGTCTCACAGTCAAGCCACACTGGATCTCTACAACAGCGGAGATGTTTACAGCCACAGATGTCTATCACGCGGTCCTTCCTTTATGTTTGTCCACACAGTCCACTGGGAGCAATAGCAGGTTAGGGAAGGGATCAATCTGCACTCCATATACTCAAAAACCATCTTGATAGCCTGGGAGTGCTCATTTGGCATACGTTTCTGCTGGGAGTTGCTCAGTTGAAGCATTAACCAAAGCTGCCATTTTTGTTTGGAATATGATTTGTTTGATATTTAATACAGGACACTTTTCTCGAAAGCATTAATACATGTGAAATGATATACGAGAAATAAATTTATTGCAAACCATTTGATCCATTTTGATCTGTCGTCTACACTTATTCAGAGCTGTGGCTAGCTCTGTTGTCTCACCGCTCCAGGGTTCCCGGTTTCATTTGCCCTATCATCTGGAGATCGAGAGTTCTGCTGTTGATGCTGTAACCTCTCGCATCCGGAGGTCTAGAGAGAGCTGATTGGCCGAGCTCTCTCAGAGGGGAGGGATGAGAGGTACTTAGTGCTCCCACATTAATCACGGCTCTACAGCCAATCAGGGGCATCTGTGAGCTCACGTAAGCGGAAGGAGCAGATAACGCTGTCCCCCGAGTGTGTTACTTTCGTCCCCAACAGTGCGTGAGCGAGCAGTTTGAAAAGATGCAGCCCTCCCGACTGAGTGGTAGTAGTAGCCTTAATATGGGAGCCCCCTAGTGACGGGGAGGAATTGGACACGACTAAATTAGGGAGAAAATCGGGGGTGGGGAACATACTGCCTTGCGAAAGGTCACACACTAAGATTTCATTCATTCAATCACTGTTAGCTTTGATTACAGCACACAATGTGGTGGTCCTCATCCTCCCAAAAACAGTCTTTTACCACTTGAGTCCTGAAATATTCCTGTACCGTCGGGGAAGAAAACATCCATAGATGTGATAACCTGGTCATTGAGTATATTTAGGTCGTTTTTTTATTGAAACATTACGATGCCGAGCCTAGATCTAACCAACTCCAGATGAGAACGCTGCCTCTAGAGGCTTGTGCAGATGCCACTATGCATGGTGGGTGCCTCGCTTCATGCGCGTCCCTTGTTATCTCCATCGAGCAGTGGAACATCTTGCATTAATGCGACGTCTTACGGGGTGCTAATGAAAGACGTCACACAGGTCCTCTCATCACTTTAGACTACGATCTGGATTCATCAGCCTTTATGACCAATCCTTATGCACCGTAGCAAATTTAAACAATTTGACCATTCTGAAATAGTAACTTTTTTTTTGTTGCCAGGCAGTGTATTTACACACATATCTATCCAGCATGGAGAAAACAAATCTGTTGACTTGAGAAATAAAAGGATTTATTGTTCACTTGAGTACAGTAGTGATTACAGGATAAAACCTTTCCAACAGTCACTGGCACCACCAAGTCTCACCTCAACAATAAATTTGGTCATGTGGCTCAAAAAAAAAAAAAAAAAAAGACACTAAAATAGCTGAGGAAGCCATCATAATCATTATGTATATACAGTACATGTGATCCATGTAACAACGTATTGCTTTTAAAAAATACTAACAGCTGGACAGAAAGGGCAACTTTGGTGAGAAGTCTATTCAGTGGAAAATATCATTTAGTGTCTTTTACTGTCCGTTTGCTGTTTATTATTTAGATCTGTAGCCATGACTGCTTGCAAAAAATACATTATCTGGTACCTTTTCACTTCATTTTAGTAAAAAAATAATTACAGTATCCTGAAGTATACATTTCAGTGTTTGTTCTCATGTAATCAAATGTGCAACTGCAGTTTCAGCCTCACTGGTGTGTCCTGTTATACATCATTATAATCATCATTTCACATCCACAATCACTATATCAAAATCACAGTGCTACATAAGATCATCACAGGGCATGTTAACACTTTAACCAAAAAAAAAAATAGGCTCCGAATCATGATGAGCGTTCTACATCTCGTCCCAAATCTGCAAATGTGTGAGGTAAATTCACAAAATAAAATGTATTCTTCTTAAAAGTGACATTATCTTGTTTTAACCCAAAACACAATCACATCCACAGTGAGACTCTCATGCTGCTTATTAATGCATACACTTAGTAGATTTAAGCATCCACTTTAAGCAGAAGCTACAAAATCTATCAAATCAATCTGCCCAAGTCTTGAAAATGTAATTACATGAGATTTATTTATTTATTTATTTATTCATTTATTTTTAACCTGAATGTTTTGCGGGTCATTATAAAAAATCTTTTATAGGCTCTAATACATTTTTTTAAATGTAACCAGGTTTCTAAATGAGCTTAAAATGACGACGCCAACACTTTTGCAGTGTTACAGAAAACACCTAAGGAGCAAACATTAATTCAGATTACACTCATCTGCCGTGTAATTGATGAAACCAATTTAAAAGCAGATCAGTGTGTGGCAGCTCAAAGTTAATAAGCTAAAATGCGCCTCTATATTAAAGGATGATGCTTATGGTGCAATTCGATAAACAGTGAAATTGACCAGCCAGTTGAAAAGAATGAGAGAAGGTAATAGTATTAAGGAATATGAATAGGAAAAAATATATATTAGTATATGCACAAACAGTGCATTTTAGGTGAAAGAGTAATGGAATCGTATTGAGATTAGTCTTCATAGTTTGGTCCACTAACAGTTTACATAAGAGTAAGATTTGTACTAAAGAAGCTTGATTTAAGGGGAAAACTGTTGACACAGAATGTTTCATTACAGTCATTATCTGTTTGCTTTTTTTATTTCAGTGAACACTGTTTGCCTAGAAAATGCATTGCACTTTATTTGTTAGCTCCGTTTTCGATTTCCAATCGACTCAGATAAACCAAATGCAATAACGCACATTCGATCCTGATAAAATATTTTTAGAGGAATGTCAGTCTTTACTTTCGAAGCTGATTGGTCTGTGAATAACTGGGTAACAATGGCGTTCTGCAGAACAGCTTGTAAATTTCCATAAGTAATATTTCACCAGGTGCAATAACAGGAGAGACGCACAATACTCTGTTGTACGGGTGTGTAGAAAAAAGAAAAGGTCACAAAAGCAGCAAAGTCAGTGGCATCAGAACCCAGGGACTGCAAGACCGCAACAACAAGGTAATACTGACCGCTCCATTTTACTCAAGGTTAAAACTGGTGAAAAGTATTAGCCATGGAAATCTTACTGTTGGCAAATTCGGTAAAGAAAAGCACATAGTGAGCAAGCAAAGCAGGGGAACTCACTACGTCACGTGACCCTTCTAACTTCCTCAGGGAACTAACATTTTCCATAAAAGATGTCCGAGTCGCTGTATGGTTACATCTGCACCATACGTCAGTGTCTCGCTCTATTTTCAGGTCAACCAGGGGGCAAAAAACCTGCAGTAGTATATGTAGATACACATATACAGAAAGACACACACACACGAAAATGAATCGGTGGATTTATATATATATATAAATAAAAATCCACCGATTCATTTTCGTTGTCTATAAATTCGGAATAACCTCTAATATCCAGGATTATCCAGGTTGAATAAAAAGCTTTGTTTCTAATACAAATAAACATTTAACATCTACAAAATTTTAAGGTACAGTAGTATGCAGACTTTTTTTTTTTTTAATGGAACATGCACAAGTGGTAGTGTAAAAACATCATCAGCTACGCACTGGCCATTCTTCAATAAAACGGAATGCTAAACATTTT